>JAKSZT010051490.1:344707-371251 GCA_026826555.1 Tolypeutes matacus
TAGTTGTTCGATGTACTGCATTGCTTCCTGGTTTTTATTTTGTGCACTGGACTGGTCCATGTTTTCCAGTTTCTCAGAGTCATTTGTATTTTTCTGTTGCCCTCTGGTCATCATATTATCTTGATGGGTTTGTTCAGTTGATTAGCTTTTCTCTATGCTCTAGAATTTTATTTAGCTGTTGGTTCTGCGTGTGAGTTAAGTTTTCTCTTTGGCAGTTTTTCTTCTTATTTTATTTCCTTGCTTCTTTCTATGTTCCCTTGAAGGCAAAAGGTTAGGGCCCGAGGAATCAAAAGATGTAAGGAAGGCAGAAGGATAATAGAAATATTGATAAAAGTTAGAAGAGGGGCAAAATGAGACTTAATGAGATGAATATTTAACTTGAGTAGGCAGTGTAGAGTACTAGTAAAAAATATGGAGTTCCTACAATGGACTGGGAAAACAAATGGAGGAATATATATATATATATATATATATATATATATATATATATATAGTGATTTAGAAGGCTAGAATTATGAGGAGGGAGAGAAATAGTTGAGAAAGGTCTGAAAGGAAAAAGTTAATACTAATAAAAAAAAAAGAAAAAAGAAGAAGAATAAAACAAAATAGTTGGGATAGAAATTGACACCCTTATGTTGTGGGCCTATGAAAAAATGTTGTCTGTAAGAGCCACAACAGAAAACAGAAGGCAGAAAGATGCAGGAAGGGCAAGCGATAATTTGTAATACAGAATCAATATATACAGCGAGTGGGAAATTACTGAATAAGAAGCCCAGCAAATAAGCGACCAGCTGACAGCACCTATTTAAAAAAAAAAGAAAAATAGAAGGAAAAAGGAAGGGGGGAAGAAAATGGGAATAATAGCAATAGATCAGAAAGTAACAGAGAGAAACCAAAGATCCACACAGGCAAGCAGTCAAACAGAGCTAAGGGGGGTCAATGATTCCCCTAGGGTCCACGTGGATCCTTCCTGCCTACTTGTGTTTATCAATGAATTTCCCCACAGGGTTCTATATGCAGGTCCTGAAGCAGCTTTTAGCTATTAAACTAAATTAAAAAGAATTTATTTTTCATTTGTTGAGGTGACCTCACTTTTTTTTTTTTTTTAGCCAAATGCAGGACCCAAAATAATTCCTCCTCTAGACCAACCCCCTTACGGAAGGGACCCTAGCTGGGCCCGTGGAAATAATCAAGTACATCCCACTTTCCGGACTCCCAGGTTAGCTGAAGCTCTGATGTTAGTCAGTGAGGAGTGCTAACGTCGGCGGATTCCGCCCCTTCTGGCGCCGAGCTCCAGCGTCACCGGGCTGCTCAATAAATCAGTTTGAGTGCAGATTCGCGTCTGCTCTCAGCCTGATGCTGCTTCAGGTTGGCTTATCTGCTCCCCAAAGCTATGGGGCGGTGCAGGCAGCCAGATCGATGTCTAAAAATATAAAATACCCTTCCCTGTCTTCCAACCGAACCCTCCCTTTTTTGGGAAGTGTCCCTTCCTCCTGGCTCTGCAGTGGCCCTGGTCTTATCCCTGGGTGGCTAGGGAAATCAGCTCTGTTGCCCGACCAAAATCCCCCCTCCGGTTCACTGGGTGCAGATTAGCTCATTTGCTCTGTTCACACAAGGTCCAAGGGGCGCCAGGCAGCCAGATCCCCAGAAAATAAAACTTTTTTGCCCCGCCCGTGGCTCAAAATGGCCGTTTTATTTATTTTTTCCCTAACCGCGGGGCTCAGCCGCCTGTGCCAACCTCCACCGGCAGCCTCAAAACTCACGAATCTCCACCGTTCGGTCCACACCGCCAATCTGCACAGATAGATGTCCCAAGCCTCTCACTCTACGCGTGCACAGCACTGACCCCGGGGCAGGACCCCGTCCCCAATCCGCCTTGCTCTGGGAGCTTGCAGTGTGCACCCTCCTACACTAACGCCATCTTGCCCAGATCAATTTGTAAGCTTTGATGAAGCAAATATCTATGTGGAAGGGCCCAGTTAGCAAGGAAATGAGAACACCAGCCAACAACCATGAACCAAGTTCCTCAATCCCACAGTTCCTTTAAGAGAATTAAAATGCTGCCAGACACCAGATCAAAGAGCTTGGAAGTAGATCCTCCCCTTCACATGAAGCCACAGTTCATTTGACACATCTCTCTGCTAACACACTGAACTTCATGTTCAAATGCTAACACAATGTGTAATTAAACAAATGTTTGGATGTTTAGATATTGAAGTCATAAAGAAGGATATATATTTTTTTCCTCACAACTGCATATCCAACCACTAGCAGAATGCCTGTCAGTGTTTAATTCATGAGACTATTAAAATAGTAAAAGACAACATATTCTCTTTGAAAACAATTTTCTCTACCCAAAATTTAAATATATTGCTTGATTTTTATTTACAAGTAATTTTTTTTCTCTCTCAGGAGATATCCTAAGATCTTTAAACTTTTAATTTTATTTAAAAATAGTTGAAACAGTCTCTTTATAGTCAAATCAGTAATGAAACTGGATAACTCATTCCTTTGAATGCCTAATATTTGAGACTTGTAGGGTTTTACAGTCTTTATGACAGATAATTCTGAATTGAAGAAATCTATGTTCTATGTTATTTTTATTCCTTGATAGCAAAGTGTATGCACACTAGATGCATGAAAAATAGTTTTCCATTAAGTACATATTGGCAGCATAACTATTTATACTTATACAGAACAAGATTGATGCTACCAACCTGAGAGAAATTAGTAGTTTTACAAGTCTTCAGCAGGACTGATCCTCTTTCTGAAAGTTCTCTACAGTATTGTCCCTCCCCAAAACTAGAATCCACAAGACAGTGAGACCTCTGGGAAAAAGAATGAAAATTACTTTTGGATATTTTAGAGCAATTACAGAATGAAAAGATATAACCTAATTACATTATCTGAATATACATGTCTTACATATTTAGATGGAAATTTTTTATTTAGTGATATTTTGATTAGATTTTTCTTCATTGGCATTCCAGGTAAACAGGGTGTGCCCTTTCTATGCAAGCTGATGAAGTTATTAACAGCATAAAGAGGCATTTTCAATAGTGATTTTTCTAGAGCAAGAAAGAAGCTTTGACAATCTGTATCCATGAACCAATGAATGGACAAATAAAATGTATATATTGTGGTATATACATACAATGGAATATTATTCAGCTGTGAAAAGGAATGAAATCTGGATACATTCAAAAACATGGGTGAAACTTGAAGACATCATGTTGAGTGAAATAAGACAGGCACAAAAGGACAAATATTGTATGACCTCCCTGATTTGAAACAAATAGAAAAAGCAAACTTGTAAAGTCACAGTCTGCAATATAGGTTACCAGGGGTGGTGTGGGGATAGGGAATGGGAAGTTAAGGCTTAAAATGTATAGAGTACCTATTTGTAATGATGGAAATGTTTTGGTAATGGATGATGGTGATGGTAGCACAACATTATGAACACAATTAACAGCATTGAAATATACATCTGAGTATGATTAAAAGGGGAAATGTTATATTGTATAAATATTAATATAATAAAATAATTTTAAATTGATGGAATTATACTACATAAACATTGAGTTGTAAAATAAATCATGGGCATTTATTAATAGTTCAATTATAAAATTATGCTCTAATGAATGGTAACAAATATCCCACACCAATGCAGATTGTTGTTGGTGGATGGTATATGGGAATCCTATATTTTATGCATAATTTTTCTGTAAATCCACAGCTTCTTTAATAAAATTTTAAAAAAAGAAGCTCTGAGTTCTGGAATGTGGTGATAACACCCTCAATAATGACCCAGTGGCTCTGGATTTTCCATCTCTTTGAGTTAAGATGAGTACCAGTGAGAATTTTCCCTAAGAGAGATGTATCTCTTTTATTTTGTAAATGAATTTTAATCTGAAGATAATTGTGTCATCTCACTGCAGACATTCAGTGGCAGACTATCTGAGGGCAGATTTGGTTATTGTTTAGAAGGAATTCTCCATGAATTTAATTCATATGTAATGGTCAGAGAGTGACCTCTCTTATTTTAAGATTCTGGGGTCTATTTTTCTGCAAATAGTTCCATGGGGAAGATGAAAGACAATGAAAAGAATGAATAAGTATATAATGACAAAATACAGGAATTGCCTGAAGATGAAGTAGTGTTCTGTTCAAGAGAACTTGGTCAGAGAAGGGAAAGGCTAACATAGGTGAGAGTTCAGATAAAGGAGGAATTCAGAGGGAATAACATTTAAACTGACACTGAAGGAAAATGAATAAGTTGTGGTCATGTGTGTGTGTGTGTGTGTGTGTGAGATTGGGAGTGATGAAGGATGACAATAGTACTCGGAGCAGAGAGAGTAACAATGCTCCATTCAGCTTTGTGGTGCTGAAAGGGAGTTTCAAAAATTAATTCCTGGATGTTTAATGAAGCCATTAATTAAGATTTGGAAATTGGAAGAGATAAAACTTTCACTCTTTTGGGGGAAGGTAATGTCTTCAATTTGAGATATATTTTAATTTAGGTGCCAGTAACTCTTGGGGAAATATAAATAAATAAATAAAAAGAAAATCATATCCCAACACAGAAACTTCTCTACAAAGGTAGAAGAGAGAGAAAACTATTTTATCATTGAATAAACATTAAAGCAAAATGTGATGCACCACAGGCAATCTGCAGATATTCAAAAACAGATAGAAATCTTGTTTTTTTTTTTTAATTTGAGTAAGCAAATACAACCCATTTCATATATATTTTCAAGTTATTTCTCATGTCTTCATGACCAGAGGTAGGTTTATAATTTGGAACCAGGAACACACTCCCCTAAACCTCCACCTCCAGAAATTATTCTCATCTCTTATCAGGAAATTTGGAGCAATTTTCTTTGATTACATTGCAGAGAAATGGCTTCATTTCTTGTATAGACCTTGTGTGATAAAATTTGCAAGATACTTAGTTAAACTTTCACACACATTTCAAGTATATTCATTACAAAAGGACAGAGAAAGTAGTATTACTTATAACTATGGGTTTTCTAAAGTAAATAGAAAGATGGAAGGGAGAAGGCTGTCTCTTCCATTATGTTCAACAGGGAGAATAAAGACTCTCATTTTAAATTTTTTATCTCTCCTTACATAAGACACAAGCATACAGAGATGAAAGCTCAGAAATGAAGTCCAGATTATAGTACGGTCACTGTCACTATAAGGACAGAAATGAAAGAAATGTCATCAAAGAAATATGTCAGATAGTAGTACAGTGTATGAAATGAGAAGAGAGGCTGGAAGTGATTATTGATATGTTTAAATAATATTGTTTGAGGATCATTTTTGTTTCTTAGGCTGCTCAAGCACATACCTTGCAAATGGTTGGCTTAAGCAATGGGAATTTTTTTTAGCTCATGGTTTTGAGGCTAAGAGAAAATCCAAGTCCAGACATCATCCAGGTGATGGCTTTCTCCTAAAAGATTGACATTCTGGGCCTGGCTTCTGATGATCCTTAGCCCTTAGCTTGTCACATATCAAGGCACATTGCAGAGTCTCCAAGTCTCTCCCTTCTATTCAGGTTCTTTTTTTTTTTTTTTTTAAAGATAGATTACATAAAGGTTACATAAAAAATATAAGGGATTCACATATGTCCTGTTCCCTTCATCTCCCAAACTTTCCCACAATAACAACATCTTTCATTAGTGTGGTACATTCATTGCAATTGCTAAACACATCTTGAAGCATTGACACTAAGCATGGATTATAGTTTACATTGCAGTTTACACTCTCTCCCACACAATTCTGTAGGTTATAGCAAGATATATAATGGCCTTTATCAGTCATTACAACATCATTCATGACAATTCCCAAATACAGAAAGTGCACCCATATTAAACCTGTTCTTCCCTCTCCCTGCATTCAGAACCTCCAGTGGCCACAACCTCCACCTCAATGGTATAATTTCCTCCATTGATATAATCATAATAAATCTATAGTAAAATACTGGTAAGTCTATGTTAGGCCATATTTCATTGCCCAATCCTGAGATACTGTGATGACCATTCCAACTCCACCTCAAATTGAGAGTGGGTTTCAATCTCATATGGATAATGGATGGGACTATCTTGCTTGAAATTGTAGACTCTCTCTGTTCCTTGGTATGGTGTCCATCAACTCCTCCTTGCCAATTGTACTGGGTGAGTCCAACAAATTGGGGATTAGGTCCTGCAACTCATTTGAGATTCAGGGCCCAGCTGGCACATGGACAGCTCAAAGATTCAAGACCCTTGGATGTACACTTACCAAATCTAGTACTAATTATAGGTTCAAATAGAAGTGACAGTAGAGCTATGTGTGTAGGGAAACCACAACTGAGTCCAACTCTGTCTTTCTGGGAAGCATAAATTCCAAAGTGGGGCCCACTAAAAAGGCACCAAACTCCTGAGCTATCTGCCCTGACTATAGTGTCTGGGTGTCTCCAGAGCTCTTAGGAGACTTATTATTTGGGGGTAGTACCTACTTTGGCTGTCAATTAGATCCTGTTGAGACATGCATAAGCATAACTTCTGGAATGACCTCCCAACACCCTTTGAAGTCTATTAACCATATAAATTATTTGTCTTTACCTTTTCTTCCTTTTGGTCAAGGTCTTTTTCCAGTTGCATTGCTAGTAATCCCTTGGTGCTAGGAAAGCTCATACCCAGAATTCATGTCCCACACTGGGGGAAATTTATTGCATTTATGTGCTAAGTTTGGCTTAGAGACAGGCCATATTTGAGCAACAAAGAAGCTCTCAGGAGGTAACCCTTAAGCACCCTATAATACTAGGCTAACTTTCAATTTCAGGAGTAAATATTCATAAGCACAGTCATCCATATCAAGAGCCTGTCAATGCACCATCCTCCTTCACTAGTCATTGCCCCTGTACTTGGGGGATTCTTGGTGCTCCATTAGAATATGTGGCAGGGCTCCCAAGATGGGAATTTGATATTACAAGTTCCACTGATATTCAACATCTGGCTGCTCCTTTTGCGGTTTTCTTTCTGTATGATTTTCATTCTTTTACAAAGAACTCCTCTAATAGGATTGAGATTCATTCTGATTGAAGTGGGCCAATCCTTATCTGAAGTACCCTCAGAATCAAAAGATTCTCCTATCCTAGCAGAATAGGAGGTTGTGGTCAGTCCATTTACAAAGGAATCATGAAAATCTATTGCTGCTAAGAGGATAGAAATTTAAATAATAGGCAGAGAGACAAGCTTTAGTAAAGGCAGCAGCTGGCCCCTTAGGAGTAAGGAATTTTCCTAATGTGAATGGAGTGAGAGGGCTCACAGGAGATGGTCCCTTCATTTCTCCATAAAGTTGTAAATTGTGATCCTCTCTCAAGATTGCTTTTAGAATTAACAACCACAGTTACATCTAACATTTAAATGGAATGTTCTAAGCATTTTTATAATAATATTTTTACAAAATCTCTGAGAAGACAGTGTTACTGCAATCTCACTTTCTGAAGTTTAAATGGAGGGACAGAGAGGATAAGCAAATTGCCCTAAGTGGTTCATCTATGAAGGGAAGAACTGGTGCTGAAATCCAGGCAGTGCAGCTATAATTACTGAGTTGTATAACATTATGCCAGGAAGAGCCTTCCCATCATTTCCCTTAAGAGAATCCTCTAGGCATGCCTTGGTGGTCCAGTTATCCTTATTTACTTTTGGAGAGTGAAAATTTCAAGTCCCTCCTTTGCATCAGTAGAAATGATCTTTATTAAATACTCATCTTAAAGAGGTAAACACTCCTATTATAAAAATTATTCACCCCCTTTTATTTCAAAATATACACATATATATTTATACACATATACATATACAAATATATACATATATATTTATTGATAGATTTATACACACAATACACACATATATACACACATACATACATATATTATACATTATTTTTAACTTCACACATAGTTCTGTGCTAACTCGGTCCAATGCTCTGTAAAATGAGCTATGAAGCATAATTATCAGAACAATTTTGCAATTTCATACCACAAGGAAGAGCACAGAGCTGGTCTCTGAGTTATAGTGCATAATGTCTTACCTCATGTTTAGCCACAACCCAAGTGACTCAGCTCTGAAAACAACAGTGGTGTTTTGACAGTGCATTCATGTTGTACATTGAGTATATCCTGTACATTATGGTGTATGCAGCTGCTCCTGTTTAAAACAACACAAATATCTTTGGAAAAATCCGTTCTAAAAACTATGGCATTCATCTATATAAAATCATAGCTGGCATCCTATCTTCCCTTTCCTCTGACTTGGAGATATGCTGGGACCACACTTCTGTGGCCTCCTCTCTGGCTTCTTTCTGGGACCTTGCAAGCTCCCTGCTTCCATATATTGTGGTCTCTACATCTTCCTCACCCTTCAAGTCCTCCTCCCATCACAGCCTTCCCAGCATTTTTTCTCAAAGCCAGAGTATAAAGATCCATAAGTAGAATTCTTTAGGAGGGCATTTCCATAATAACTCAGGTTAACAAGAGCAGGGGATCTGAGAACACCATAGTCAGGGATACCCAGTCCCTCATTTTTCCTAACCTAGAACACACCAATAAACAATTTGAGAATTACTAAGTGGAGGGAGGTATTTTACTTTATGTTTTCTTTGGGAGTCTCCTACTCAAAGGGATGCTAAAGAGATTGTCTTGTTATCCTAGAATTCATAATGGAGTGAAGAGATGAGGACCAAGTCCCAATAGAATATGTTTTTAAGACCTGGGTTATAACCCCAACAAACTCTTATTGCAAGACTGCTCTAGGTGAGGATTTTCTCATTAGTTTTCAATTTAAATTATTATATACAGTCTCACAGTTGCTTCCCATTAGAAATCTAATTTAACACACCTATAGCAGTAACATATAAAAGTGGTTTCATTTGCCTTGCCACTACTACCAAAAGGAAGATGGAAAAACATGGTAGAACCTCACAAATCACAACTCTAAAGAAGAATTGTAGCAAAATGAATCAAGGGAGGACTCTGGTAATGCAAATTGTTTCTCTGAGACTTGCTCACAGGGTATTTAAATTCAAAACAGACCATAAAAGAATTAAAAGGGGGCATTGGGATTCTGAGCTTTTTGCTTGGTTCCCACAGGAACCTCAAAGTAGCCCTCTGAGTTTTCATCCTCTTTATATATAGATGGTGATAGAGATGCAGAGAGAGCTTAAGACACACTCTAGACATAGCAACAGGGGGAGACAAATACTTAGCTCAGCTCCTAAGACACTTGATCTCACCTTGTAGAGTGTAGACATTATATGTGCCAATTACCTCAGGATGGATCAGATACTATGATATAAAGTTGTTGAGGAACACAATTTATTTTCTCAGTGTAGAATAAGCTTTGAAATTCTATTTAACTTGTTAATTTTTCACACCCTGGGGACAATGTTAATGTGACATAGTAGCAGGAAACATGAGAAATTCACAAGAATGAAAAACAAAAGTCAGAGTAAGCAAGATGGTGTCATTTTAAGTTGGTACTCACCATCTCTCTCACAAAATATGGTTGATTAGGGAAAGGATCCTGCCTGAGTGAACTGTTCTGAAAGACCAGGGAGCAGGAGCCTTTGGGCATCTACCCAGAGGGAGCTGGACAGGGAGATAGATTGCTCAAGATAAAACCATGAGTTTTTAGCCCTGTGCCTGGATATCTTGGATGGCTAAGTCCCACCCTCTGGGCAGGGTGTCAGGATGTGCCCTGAGTCCTGCTGGCCACCCAGCAAGAGGGAACATTCTCAAAGAGTGGGAGGATTCTGGCAAGGGGTGGAGAGGGGTTTCTTTTCTGTGGGTCTGGTTGTCTGGGCCCCTTTTGAGCATTGGGGAGCACACCAGCCAGCTCGAGGTGGCACCAGGCTGAGGGGAGAGGCAAATCTGCTGAGGAAGCCAGATTACCTAACTGCCCTGGGATACAGACAGAGGATTAACCTGAGAGAGGGTGGAGTCAGCCAATTTAATAGTTCCACACTGAGGACTATCAGAATTTCAACTCCCCTAAGGGAGTCAGGGAATGGTAACTGCTTAAATAAGTTTCCAAGAACCTATTTAGGGTCCTCTGGGAGGACGGGTGGTCTAGAAGAGGGTTGAGAATCATTTTTGTGTAGTGCACTCAGTCATCAGAGTCCCATTTGAATTTGAAAAGGGAACTCAACCTGGCCAGGAGAGGAGAGGGGGAATCTGCTCACACAGCCTGCAGAATCCTGCTGCCCTAGGACAGTCAAACCTGCCGAAGGGAAAATGACTGAATAGATTTCTGAAGAGCCAACTGACCCAATTAGAAAGGTAGCTCAATGGAGAAGTTTCTGCCTTGAATATATGAGGGCCCTAGTTATAATCCCAGCTCCTGTAAGAGTAGTGATCCACTGGGATATCTAACATCCAGCTGATACTTTAGGACAGGGAAAACATAGACATTATTTTGGTATGAGCTTCTTTTGGGTCCCTTATTTTTCCAAAAAACAAAAAAGAAAAAAATTATACTTTAAAAATTTTTAACTAAGTTTACTCACTATAACCCACCTCAAAACCTGCAAAGAGAAGCCTGAAGGGTAAATGATTGATGAACACAGGGAGCCTGAGAAGCTCCTCAAGGACCCAAGAAGGAACACTCTTCTTTAGCTTTGTTTGACTGCTTTCTTATGTTTTGTTTGTTTTTTACCTTGTGTTTCTTTCCTCTTTCCTACCCATGCCCCCTTTTAAAATTAGGTGCTGCTAGCTTGTTTCTTCTTTTCTGTGCTTCTTCTTTCTTGTTTTCCCATTTTCTATGTATACTGATTTTGTCTAGCAAAGCTATCTCTTTTCCTTCCTTCATCTTTCTATCTTCTGCATTCTTTTGTGTTACTTACATTGCACTTTTTAAATTTAGTCCTCAGCTTTTCTAGTTTTAATTTCTATCTTGTCTATTCTGTTTCCCTTTTTTTATTAACTTTTTTCTTTCTGTCTTTTCTTTTCTCTCTCTCTCCTCATCAGTCTAGCTTTTTAAATCATTCTATATATTTTCTATATATGTATAGAAAATATATATATTCTATGTATTTTCCTCTATTCAGTTTCCCATTTCATTCTTATTACTTCATTCCTATTACTCCACTTTTTTATTCCTATTACTCTACACTGCTTACATGAGTTAAATATTCATTTTACTATATGGGTCCACTTCTTATATGGGCCCACTTCTAACTTTTATTTTTATTATTAACATTATCCTTTTTCTTTTCTTACCTCTTTTGCTTTCTCTGGTCCTAATCTTTTTCCTTCAAAGGAACATAGAAAACAGCAAGAAAATAGAACAAGAAGAACAAAGTGTCAAAACAAAAACAACAGCTAAATAAAATTCTAGAGCAGAGAGTGAAGCTAATTAACTGAATAAACCCATCAGGATAAAAAGATGACCAGAGGTAAACAAAAAATTACAAACCATATTAAGAAACAGGAAGACATGGACCAGTCCAAAGAACAAACTAAAAAACAGGAAGAGATGCAGGACATCAAACAATTAATCAAAGCTGTCCAAACAAATATCATGGACCAATTTAATGAAGTGAAGGAATATATTAAGAAGACACTGGAAGAACATACTGAAAAAGTTGTAAATATACATAAAAAGATAATGAGTATGATGGTGATGAATGGCACAATCCAATAAATAAAAAAGACACTGGGATGATATAACAGCAGATTAAAACAGGCAGAAGAAAGAAATAGTGATGTGGAAGGCAGTACATCTGAAATCAAACAGATAGTAGAACAGATAGATAAAAAAGATAGAAAAAATCCAGCAGGAACTTTGGAATTTAAATGACAACACAAAATTGCACAAACATACACATTATAGGCATCCCAGATGGAGAAAGGAAGGGAAAGGGAACAAAAGGAGCATTGAAGGAAATAATGGCTCAAAACTTTCCAACCCTATAGAAGAAGATGGACATACATAACCAGGGAGCACAACATACCCCAAACAGTATAAATCCAAACAGGCCTACTCCAAGACATATACTTATCAAAATGTCCAATGCTCAAGACAAAGATAAAATACTCAAGGCAGTATGAGAAAAAAGAACCATCATATACAAGGGAAGCTCAATAAGATTAAGTGTTGATTTCTCATCTGAAACCATGGATGCAAGAAGGCTGTGGCATGACATAGTCAAGGTACTCAAAGAAAAAAACTTCCAGCCAAGAATACTCTATCCAGCAAAGCTGACATTCAAAGTGATGGAGAGTTCAAAATACTCAAAGAAAAACAGAAATTAAGAGGGTATGCCAATAAGAAACCTGCCCTTCAAGAAATACCAAAATAAGTTCTGCAGGTTGAAAGGAAAAAAAAAAAAAAAAAAAAAAAAACAGGAAAGAGAGTTGGAGGAGATTGTAAGAACAACTAAAAGGCAAAAAGAAAAATAAAAGCAACATATGATATATATAAATTCAAAGAAAATATGGCTGATGTAAGAAATTCCTTGAGAGTAATAACACTGAATGTTAATGAATTAAACTCACCAGTCTAGAGATACAGATTGGCAGAATGAATAAGGAAATATGACCTATCTATATGTTCTTTACAAGAAACCCACCTTAAAGTCAGGGATTCAAGGAGGCTGAAAGTGAATGTCTGGAAAACCATTTAACAAGCTATCAATAGCCAAAAAAGGGCAGGAGTAGCTATACTAATATCAGACAAAATAGACTTTAAATGCAAAGTCTTGTAAGAGACAAAGATGGACACTATAAATTAGTAAAAGGGATAATCTTTCAAGTAGAAAGAACAATCACAAACATTTCTGCACCTAATCAGGTTGCCTCAAAATACATGAGGCAAACACTGGAAAGACTAAGTGGAGAAATAGATGCCTCTGCAATTATAGTGGAACTTTAATACACCATTATCACCATTAGACAGAACATCTAGACAGAAAGTCAACAAAGAAACAAAGACTCTAAATAATACATTAGAGGATATGGACCTAGTAGACATATACAGAATGTTACAGCAAAATACAGTGGGATGTACATTCTTCTCGAGTGCACATGGATCATACTCCATGATAGACCACATGCTATGCCACAGAAAAAATCTCAATGAATTCAGAAAGATTGAGATTATACAAAGTAATTTCTCTAACAACAAAGGAATGAAATTGGAAATCAGTGTGGACCAGAGAACCAGAAAAGAAACAAACATATGGATGATAAACAACACACACTTACACAAAGAGTGGGTCAAGGAGGAAATCTCAAAAGAAACCAGTAACTACCTTGAAATGAATGAAAATGACAACAAAAAATTTCAAAACCTATAGGATACAGTAAAGGCTCTACTGAGAGGGAAATTCATAGTCATAAATGCATATATCAAAAAAGAAGAAAAAGCTAAAATTGAAGACTTACCTGCATACCTGGAGGAACTGGAAAACTAATCCTAAAAGAAGTAAAAAGAAGGAAATAACAAAGATTAGAGCAGAACTCAATGAAATAGAAAATCAGAAAGCACTAGAAAATTAAACAAAACCAAAAGCTGGTTCTTTGAGAAGATCAATAAAATTGACAAACCCTTAGCCAGACTAACAAGAAAAAGAGAGAGCAGATGCACATACACAAAATTAGAAATGAGGAAGGGGATATTACCATTGAACCCACAGAAATAAAGAGTATCATAAGAGAATACTTTGAAAAATTATATGCCAACAGGAATGATAATTTAAAGGAAATGGACAAATTCCTAGAAACTCACAAGCAGCCTACATTGACAAAAGAAGAAATTGTAAACTCAACAGTCCAATTACAAATAAAGAGATAGAGTCAGTCATCAAAAACATCCAACTAAGAAGAGCCCAGGACAAGATGGTATCACAGGTGAATTCTACCAAGCATTCCAGAAAGAACTAACACCAATCCTGCTTAAGCTCTTCCAAAAAATAGAAGTAGAAGGAACATTGCCTAACTCATTCTAGATGCCAACATTACTCTAATACCAAAGCCAAACAAAGATGCCACATGAAAGGAAAATTAGAGACCAATCTCTCTAATGAACCTAGAGAATAAAATTCTCAACAAAATACTTGCTAATGACATTCAACAAAGTATCAAATGAATTATTCACCGTGACCAAGTGGGTTTCATCCCAGGTATGCAAGGATTGTTCAACATAAGAGAATCAATGTAATACACCCCATAAACAGATTGAAAGAAAAAAATTACATGATCATCTCTGTAGATGCAGAAAAAGTACTTGACAAAATACAGCACTCTTTTCTGATAAAAAACACTGCAAAATATAGAATAGAAGGAAACTTTCTGAACATGATAAAGGGTATATATGAAAAACCCACAGCTAACATCACCTTCAATAGTGAAATCCTAAAAGCTTTCCTTCTAGATTGGGAATAAGACAAGGATGCATATTATCACTGCTTCTATTTAACATTGTCTAAGAAGTACTTGCTAGAGGACTGAGGCAAGAAAAAGATATAAAAGGCATCCAAATTGGAAAGGAAGAAGTAAAAATTTCACTATTTGCAGAATACAGCATCCTATACATAGAAAGCCATGAGAAATCTATAACAAAGCTTCTAGAATTTGTAAATGACTTCAGTAAAGTCACAGGGTATCAGATGGATGCTCAAAAATCAGTAGCATTTCTGTACACCAATATGAGCAATCTGAAGAGGAAATCAAGAAAAAGATCTCATTTACAATAGTAACTAAAAGAATCAAATACCTAGGAATAAATTTAACTAAAGATGTAAAGGACTTATGCAGAAAATTACACCACATTGTTAAAGGAAATCAAAGAAGAATTAAATAAATGGAAGAATATTCCCTGTTCTTGGATAAGAAGATTAAAATCATTAAGATGTCTATCTTACCCAAACTAATCTACAGATTTAATGAAATCCCAATAAAAATCAACAGAGCTTTTTTAAATGAATTGGGAAAACAAACTACAAAATTAATTTAGAGGGGTAAGAGGTCCCAAATCACAAAGGACATATTGAAAAAGAAAAATGAAATTGGAGGTATCACAATACCTGTCTTTAAAATATACTACAAAGCTACAGTGGTCAAAACTGCATGGTATTGGCACAAAGATAGGCATACTGACCAATGGGACTGAAATGAGAGCTCTGATATAGATCCTCATATATACAGTCATCTGATTTGACAAGGCCACCAATCTCAGTTGGGAGAGAATTGCCTCATCAACAAATGGTGCTTGGAGAACTGGATATCCATATCTAAAAGAATGAGAGATGAACACCATCTCACCCCTTATACAAAAATCACCTCAAGATAGATTAAAGACCTAAATATGAGAACCAAGATCATAAAGACCTTAGAAGATAATGTAGGGAAGCATCTACAGGACCTTGTAATAGGAAACGTTTTCATGAACTTTACACCCAAAGCATAAGCAACAAAAGAAAATATAGATAAATTGGACCTTCTCAAAATTAAAAAATTTTGCACCTCAAAGGTCATTATCAAGAAGTTAAAAAGGCAACCTACCCAAAAGGAGAAACTATTTGGCAACCATATATCTGATAGGAGCCTAATATCATGCATATATGAAGAAATCCTATGTCTTGAAAATAAAAAGACAAACAACCCATTTAAAATATGGGCAAGTAATCTGAAAAAAAAAAAAAAAACACTTCACTGATGAAGAAACACAAATGGCTAAAAAGCACATGAAAAGATGCTTGATATCACTAGCTATTAGGAAAATGCTAATCAAAAGTACAATGAGATACCATCTTACACCCATTAGAATGGCAGCTATTAAAAAAAACAGCAGACTATAAGTATTGGAGAGGATGTGGAGGAATGGGAACCCTCATTCACTTCTGTTGGGATTGTAAAATGGTTCATCCATTGTAAAGAACAGTTTTGTATTTCCTCAAAAAACTAACTATAGAACTCCCATATGATCCAGCTATTCCACTGCTTGGTATATACCCAGAAGAATTGAAAGCAAAGAAACAAACAGATATATGCACACCAATGTTCATAGTGGCATTGTTCACTATTGCCAGAATTTGGAATCAGCCCAGGTGCCATCAACAGATAAAAGGATAAACAAAATGGATAAATACAATGGAATATTACTTAGCTGTAAGAAGGAATAAAGTGCTAACACACGGGATAACATGGATAAATCTTGAGGAACTTATGTTAAGTGAAGCAATCCAGGCATTGAAGGATGAACAATATATGACGTCACTGATATTATTTAAGGAAATTTAGCAGTCTCAGAGAGCTATTTTCTGGAAGATAGTTTTACAAGAAATAGAAAGATAGGAGAAGGTTGTGTGGCATCACCAATACAGATAAAATCTATGGTAAGGTGAAAAGAGTGTAGTTGCATATTGAAGGGAGAGGACAGGAGGGTAGTGATATTAGTGGTTTTGATGGTGCAGGGTTGACAAGAAGGTAGATTGGGAAGGGTGGGTTAGAAAGTCCTGGGTATTGGGGGGAGGGTTGGGAGAGGGACCAGGTGAATACTGGGGATTTGTGTGTATGTGGTTGAAAGTACAAATTTGGGAATGCTTTTATGGCAATATGAAAAGGAAGGGTTACTGATTTAGGGCATTGGATAGGGGGCACTCAGGACAGGGTGCACCTGGAGCAGGCTTCTAGGGAGTTTGTGAATGATCATTCTGTCATAATGTGTTGTATTAGTGGGAAGAGACCCACATAATGTGCAAGAAGGAGTTGGTCTCCCATTCTCGGGAGGACCAATTTGTTCAGAAATAGACAGGCAGGAGTGTCTAAAGAGCAAGTGTGGTTCTTAATAGGGGAGGACAAACCAGTGTGTCAAGACCTCAGTCTTGTTACATGTAACTATAAATCTTGTCATCCAATGAGTCAAGCCAAGGGATTGCCATGGGCCCCAGAGGGATGGGGAGGAAGGAATAGACTGTGTCAAACAGGGGGTATATAGTTGTCAGTAGAATTGTTCTGCATGATCTTACAGTGATGCACACAGGACATGGTAAATTTATAAGTATCAAAATTTATAAGTATGGTCTAAAATGTAAACCATAGTGTAAACCATTAACCATGTTTAGTAGCTATGTTTTGCTATTTGTTTATCAGCTATAACAATGCTACCATTCACATATAAAAAGGTATTAATATGGGGGGAAGGAAAGGGGGAAGATATTGGGTATATGAGAGTCTCTTTTATTCTGTGTGTGACTTTGTGGTGACCTAAAACTTTTTTGAAAACAAAATGAAAAATAGTGAGACACTGGGTAATGAGTGGGGGAAGGTGCCACGGTACACACAGGACACCAGATATTGCAATGATGAAAGGCAAATACACAAAAATTTTTTAAAAATTCTTTTCATTTTTTAAAAATATCCCAATCTTTTAATTTCATTTTATTTTTGTTTTTAAAAAATTTTATGTATTGTATCTCTTATATTTAAACTTATCATTATTATTTCATTTTGCTATTGATTGTGTTCAGTTATTGTAATGGCTCCATCTTTGAAGAAGCTTTGGATCACAGAGGGGTTACAACTGGGTTGGGGGAGGATCATTGGTGTGGGGTGTCAGGGATGGGTGATGCATGAGAGGAAGTTCACCTGAGCATACATATAAAATATACACAAATGTTCACAGGGCATTGTCATAGTGGGTGGGGAGTCACACAATGAATGAATTCCCATCCTGGAGAGCTCTGCCACATTATCTAAGGGAGCAGCAACAGCCCCCCAATTGCAGGGACAGTGACCAGTGAAGGGCGATCCACTGATGGTCCTTGATATTGATGACTGGCTCATGAATCTTTGCTCTTGAAATTGAAACTTAATATATTGTTATGGGGTGCCTAAGGGTTGCCTCCTGAGAGCCTCCTTTTTGCTCAACTGTGGCCTCTCTCTAAGCCAAACTCAGCATATGAATGCATTGCCTTCCCCCCATCATGGGACATGGCTCCTGGGGATGAGGCCCCCTGGCACAGAGGGTTTGCTACCAAGTGCCAACTGGCAATAAAACTGGAGGAAGACCTCAAGTAAAAGGGGGAAAAAGTAATGACAAATGAGTTTATATGGCTAAGAGACTTCAAAGTGAGTTGGGATGCCACCCTAGAGGTAATGCTTATGCACATCTCAGCAAGATCTCATAGACTTCCAAAGTGGATGTCACCCTAAATAGTGGGGCTCCCGAGGGCTCTGGAAACACCCAGGTCCTATGGTCAGGGTGGATAGCTCTGGAGTTTGGTGCCTTTCCAGTGTTCCCTATTTGGGGTTTGTGCTCCTGAGAGTGACAGTTGGACTCAATTATGTTTTCCCTGCCCATGGCTCATCTGTCCCTTCTATTTAAACCTCTAGTTGGTGCTGGCATTTGTAGGTGTACATTCAGAGACTTGAGTCTTTTGACTGTCCATGTGCCAGCTGGGCTCAGAACCTCAGTGGAGCTGCAACCCCTACCTATAGCTCATTGGACTCACCCAGGACAACTGGCAGGGAGATGATGATGGACAATGGCCATCCCAGGGAATGGAGAGAGTCTGCAGGTATAGGCAGGATAGTCCCATCCATATACCCCATGGGACATAAGCCCTCTATCAATTGGAGGTGGAGTGGACATCACCATCCCAGAATCCTCAGGATTGGGGAAGAGCTAAGGACTAGAGTGGACTTACTGGTATTCTTCTATAGACATATTGTGATTCTGGCAATGGAAAAAATTACAACATTGATGTGGAGCTAGTGGACACTGGAGGCTCTGGGGGCAGGGAGAGGGGCAAATAGTTGTAATTCGGGGGCTTTTTCAGGACTTGAGAAGCATCCTGAGTGACATTGCAAAGACAGATGTAGGTCATTTTATATCATCACATAACATGCACAACTGTGTGGGAGAGAGTGTAGAATATAAAGTGAATTATGATCCATGCTTAGTGGCAAAGCCCCAGGATATGTTTATCAATTGCAATGAATGTGCCACACTAATGAAGGATGTTTATGTGGGAGGGGGTGAAGTGGGACATATGGGAACCCCTATACTTTTTGTGTAATATTTATGTAATCTAAATATCTTAAAAAAAAAAAAAACTTAAAAAAAACAAAACAAAACAAAAGGGGTTTCTTTACTTAAATCATGGAACACACTCTTCATCCTCCACCAACAAATGCACAAAGTGAATACCTGGCAGGGATTCCTGGGGGTAGGTTCCAAGGAGTAGGCTGTGGTGGAGGGGGCTCAATCAACCCCTTGCTTAAGCAGTCCCCCTTCTGGGCTTCTGTGACCTCTGCATCTCTGTTCACCCTCGGCTGGGAACAGTGGGTTAGGCCTGCCATGCTTCCAGCTGGAAGTGTGCTCATAGATAGGATAACCTCCTTGAGCCCCAACAAATACACCAACAAATGGTGGCTGTCTACTGATTAGACAGGACAGAAGATTGGTACAATGAAGGTGGGGAGGACTGTGGCTCAGCAGGCTTCCAGAGGGGAATCACGTGGGAGGCCACAGACACATTTTGTGCTGCACCAGGAACTTTATCCTGGGTTGTCCAGATAAGTGGGGCTGGGGGTCAGTACCTGTTTTCATGCCTGGTGTGGGCAGGGGATCTGGGTATGGGGTGGAGGCTCACCATCTCCTGCTCTTTCCACTGCTCCTTCTTTCTGAAACTTCAGTGTTGACTGTGCTGAGGAGTCCACTGCAACCAGGCTCAGTCTCCTGGCTCTGAACACCCTGAACACAATCTCAGTGATTCATCCACAGTCAGAGGAGGGGGCACATTTTCACCACCAGGCACACCCCAAAACATCCCCTTCTGTGTACCTCCAGCCAAGAGAGGGCACTAAACAGCCTTTTCTGAATAAACCTTGATGGAAGCCCTCCAAGTTCATCCCCAATGACCTTGGTGCAGCCTCCACTGGAAGGAGAAATGCTTCATTCCTGCACAACCCATGGGAAGCCACAGTGGCACTTGGAATCCTCAGGTGTGCCCACGTGTGTAATTAGCTTCCTCTACACCCCTGAGGCTGAGGAGGGACCTTTGTCGTGGCTTCTCTGAGGTATCTTTCTTTAAAATCTAATTTTTTGCACTTTTACCAGAAAAAGTTTTATTCTCTTCTTTCTCGAGTAATGTTTTTACAAGTTGTATTTTATCAGATATCTTTTCATGAGGGCTTCACCAGCTCAAAATCTGGCATGCTGTAGGACTTTTTATGGATTCAGGACTTTTGTTGGGGACAATCCTGACAGAGATTCTGAGAAAAAGGAAATGCATCTACAATACTGAAAGGAATATGCAAATTATTTCAACCTTCCACTGGATAAGTTGGGGACTGGCCAGTTCTGACTGAGCCATATCAGAGACAGAGGTGAAAGGGAAAATGGTACCCCCATGTATATATTTTTATTCATTTTTTTAATGGTTAATTTTTCCTGCACCACTAGCATGAATGAAAAAAAGTTCAAAATAATTTTAAGAATGGGTAATACAACTCCCAAAGTTAATTTTAAATGTTATTTACTTTTAAAAAATCCAAAATTTATAATAATTTTATGGTTCTGGCTTTTCTAAAAGCAAAATTGGCAGTGAAATTTTTGAAATACACTTTTTAATTTATCCTGTTTTCAAATGAGAAAATTGCCATGTTGTATAATTTTTCATGACCCAGTTATGATGTTGTTTTTAAGTCCAGCTTACTGAAATGTCTGTTTTACTGTGGTGATATTGTTTAAAATATATAGATAGATATATTGACAGAGGTGATATTTGCACAGTGTGAGAATATGCTACATGTCACTGAATTGTACGCTTTAAAATGGTTAATTTTATTTTAAGTGAATTTTACATAACAAGATATGTATGTCACTTCCAAATTAGGATAAATTTGTAATAAGTAAAATTTGTGCATTAAGAGGAATCCGTGTTTGAAGTTGGAGACATGATGCTGATTTTCAATACTTATTATTGCAAATTGCATTTGACATTTCTCCAGGACTTAAATTATCACTTTAAGAGCCATGTCAGAGGCTGTTTTTTGTATGTCAGATGTGTTCCTTGAAAGTAAGTTTCTCCTGATGAAAATTCAAAATCTGGAAGTACTTAGTCTAGTTTTGTAGATCTTCATGGAAAGGTGAAATTAGGATGTTTCATTTTTTATATGCTTGTTTTCTGTAACAATCATTATTTTCATCTGTTCACAAAATGTTCTCAAATTCTTTATCTCTTTCTCTACTTTCAAATTTGAAAATATATTCCTGTATCTCTTTAAAATTTATATTTTCAAATACACTGCTAAGGGATATAGACCTTCTAATAATTACCCACCTTTATATGTTATCAGGAATTTTTTGACCTTTATAACTAATTTCTCTTGAGTTTTTCTAACATCTCACACTAATAAGTTGTATCAATATTTGTAATATTTTTGCATGAAGAAATTTTTTATTTCAGCATAATATATTTCTTCATCTTATACCATATATACCTTAGATATAGTTGATATTTTATATACATTTGATAAAAGTTAATTTGTGCAATAACTGCCCTGATTACATTTGTTCTATTATCTTGGCATATAAAGGTAAATTACTGCATTTTATAACCTCCAGCCCTTCTCTGCCTTGCATATATCCCCATGATCAAGTCATTACCTCATACATCCATGGACATTAAGGTCTCCCAAAAGATTCTGGAGTAGCAGACCTCAGGCTTGGCAGTGAGAGTTATATACTACATGTGTTTCTCTATGATTTTCAACCAGGGCCAAAGACAATCAACCTTCAGAACATGCAGCAGAGGAAGGAGTTCCTGTGAAAAACAAATGTAAATATCTCAATTTTTTCACAAACACCCCAAACCATTCAGGCACCAAAAATATAGTGCTATTAATATAATATTCACATATTTTTTCCTTAATAACATCCCAACTCTTAAAAGGTTTATCACATTCACAACTTTGGTTGAACTGCATTTGGGAAGATTTGGTCTCTGAATGCTTTGGTGGCATAGTAGTGTTGCCAGATTTTGTCTAGATTCTTGACTAAGCTATAAGAACAAAATTTTGAGAGCAAGCCACATTGATTGTGCCAGTAATTTATTAAGGTAGGGAGGGATGAGAAAAGGGAGAAAATAACAGATCATAGGTTCCTGGTAGAAAAGAAGGGGTTGAAGAGTGATAAGTGTTTATTTATAGACTACAGTTGCCCATTATAATTATAAATGTCCATGTTATACTTGCATGGCCACCATGGTAGGGGAAAAATGGCAAGAGCCAGGTGCAGAAAGCAGGAAACAAGACAAAAGAAGAAGGCTGATTTGGATTCTCACTTGCTTTGTTCTTTTTCAAAAATATTTTTTTAATTTTTTTATAAGATAGTTAGTGTATTAGTCAGCCAAAGGGGTGCTAAAGTAAAATACCAAAAATGGGTTAGTCTTTATAAAGGGTATTTATTTGGGGTAGAAGTCCACAGAAACCAGACCATAAAGCATTAAGTTTCTTCTCTCACCACAGTCCATTGCCACATGGTAGAGCAAGACAGCTGCCGGCGTTTGCCACGGTTCAGGCTTCTGGGGTTCCTCCCTTCCCGGGGCTGCGTTTCTCTCCGGGCTTAGCTCCTGTTTCCTCCAAAAGGTCAGCTGTAGACGATCAGGTGAACGGCTTGCTTCTCTTCTCCTGGGGCCTTTTTCCAACATCAAAACTGCTTCTCAAAACTGCTTCAACTGTCCTTTGTCTTGCCTTTTATATTCGATTCCCCACCACCAAGGGGTGGGGCTCAATACCCTAATCCTAACCTAATCATGCCCAGATTAACAGATCAGTTTACAAACATGATCCAATTATATTTTTGGAATTCATAATTACATCAAACTGCCACATTCCACCCTCTGAATTCCAAAAATACATTACAATATTTAAAAAAAACTTAAATCACTAACAATCCAAGTACAAAATCGTATCAAAATCATTTTAAAGAAATACAGTTCATCTTGAGGCAAAGTCCCATCTGCTACAGACCTCTGAAACTTACAAAACAATTTAACTGCTTCCAATATACAAATGGAAAGACAAAGGATAAGCACTTTCATTATCATAAGGAGAAATTAGTATGTTAAACATGAGTCTTGGATCCTTTACAGTTCAGTAAAACTGCAGGGCATCCTCCATTTGATTTCAAAGTCTGAGAGTTATTCTTAAGATGATGATTTCTTCTACTTGGGGCCACATGGGAAGCTACCCTTTCCACAGGCTTGCCCAACAGCCATTTTCTTGGTTCCACCCTCATCAGGCATCTGGGTGTCGACCAAGCTCCAGACCTCACCCTCCAAGAGTGTTGGGGTGATTGCCACACCTTACCCAATCTTTGGGTTAGAGTCTTAGCCTCCTTAGTACACTGAGGTGAAGACAACATTCCCCCTAACCTTTGGCATACAGGTTCAACCCTTTCAGAACAACGAGTTGACCACCTGGCTTTCCCTAACCTTTGGCATACAGGCTCAACCCTCTCAGAGCAATGAGTTGACCACCTGGCCTTCCCTAACCTTTGGCACACAGGCTCAACCCTCTAAGAGCAATGGGTTGACCACCTGGCCTTCTCTAATCTATGGGGGACAGGTACACCCCTCTAAGACAAATGGGGTGTTGACCTTAACCGCCCTAATCTTTGAGGAATGTGCTCCAACCTCCCTGCACCCTGGGGTGGCAAAACTCTTCCTGAACATCGGGTGGGGACATCCACCCTCTTCAACTGCTGGGGAAAACTCACCCTCTCTGTATATAGGGGTGAGGCTCCTCTCTTGGCCCAAGGAGATGTCTTAATCCCAGATCTCTGCTTCCGTGGTTTTCTTCTTAAAGCTTTTCCTCCTTCAGTCTCTCCTTTCCATGTCCTCTTTTGTCCAAGCTGACAGTGGGTTTGTTCATACAGCATTCTCAAAAACTTTTTTGGTTTAGCATGCAGGAAACAGGGGTCCAAGCCATCAGACAGTAAGACTTTCCACAAGTCTTTTCGAGATAACTGCATCTTCAATTCTGAGTTATGAGTTCCAAGTTTAGTAAAGTCTTCAAATAGGGCATTTTAATCTGGGAATTTGATTTCCAGAAACTTGGAAGTTCCAGAATTAGTTTCTGTTTTCTTTTTGCCCAAAAGTTCAGTCCTTAGTGTATTTCTCTCATCTATTATTTTGCTATAAGCTGCAAGGAGAAGCCAAGCCACATTCTCCGAGTTTACCTTGGAAAGTTCTTTGGCTAAATGCTCTCGTTCACCATTTTTAAATTCTGTCTTCCATATAACACCAGGAGTTAATCTTGTTAATTTCTCTGCAACTTTAAAACATGGATTGCCTTTCCTCCAGTTTCCAATAAAAGTTTGATCATTTACTTCTAAGGCATCATAAAAAGTCTCTTTAGCGTCCATATTACTATCAACAGTTTCTTCAAAGCAATTTAGGCCTTTTTCATCAAGCATTTCACAATTCCTCCAAAAAATACCCCTTACCCATTTATAAAACCACTCCAACATTTTGGTAATTCAAAAGCACTACCCCACTCCTGGTACCAAATTCTGTATTAGTCAGCCAAAGGGGTGCTAATGTAAAATACCAAAAATGGGTTGGTCTTTATAAAGGGTATTTATTTGGGGTAGAAGTCCACAGAAACCAGGCCATAAAGCATTAATTTTCTTCTCTCACCCCAGTCCATTGCCACGTGGTAGAGCAAGACAGCTGCCAGTGTTTGCCAGGGTTCAGGCTTCTGGGGTTCCTCTCTTCCCAGGGCTGCGTTTCTCACTGGGCTTAGCTCCTGTTTCCTCCAAAAGGTCAGCTGTAGACGATCAGGTGAACGGCTTGCTTCTCTTCTCCTGGGGCCTTTTTCCAACATCAAAACTGCTTCTCAAAAGACTGTTTCAACTGTCCTTTGCCTTGCCTTTTATATTCGATTCCCCGCCCACCAAGGGGTGGGGCTCAATGCCCTAATCCTAACCTAATCATGCCCAGATTAACAGATCAGTTTACAAGCATGATCAAATTATGTTTTTGGAATTCATAATTACATCAAACTGCCACAGTTAGTTTACATAAATGTTACACAAAAAATATAGGGGTTCCCATAAGCCTCACTCCTCCCACACCCTCCCACACAAACATCCTTCATTAGTGTGACACATTCATGGCATCTTAGGGCTTTGCCATTAAGTATGGACCATAGTTCACATTGTAGTCTTCACTCTCTCCCACACAGTTTTGCATGTTATGTGATGATTTGAAACCATTAATCATCCTGTCCCTTTGCTAATGGCATGGGAGGAGTTCCAGCTGTTTGCTCTTCTGATTGATTACCCCACCCATCAATCATCCAGGAAGGCCCAATGATTATGCCCCTGGAGAAAATCTGGGGCTTCTCCTGGCTTCCAGAGGAAATCTCATTCTGAATGGGATTTCCCATAAGGATCTACCAGTGGGAATCTTGTGGGTATTTATGTCCATGTGAATTTCTTGCCAGGTTCCAGATCTGTCTATTGATCCCCTATCTAGCCTGTTTCATTTCCCCCCTCAGAGAGTTTACACCTTTAATCTCAAAGGGGTGCTGAAAGGCGATGGTCTTTCTTCTGTAATTATGTCCTGCTGGTTAGGGGCAAAAGGCCCTACCTGACAAGGTGTAAAACCCTCTGGCTATCTCTTTTGTTTGGAGGAAGATGGATCCAGCACCCTGGATGAGGCTGGATGAAGTCCCCATATGCTTAAAATGATGTTGATTTTGGAAGAAATAAACTTGATTTGAATCTTGAGGATATATGGTCCCACTAAGGATACTGGACCACAAAATTAGAAAAGGCCACATGCCTATAAAGGCTGCATCTTCCTTAAGTTGATGGGAAACAATATTCTTCCTTCAGTTATTTTATGCTGTTGGTCAGTATAGGGAGAGAATGCAATAGACAATGGAGTTAAGTATAAATTGTCAATCCCAGTTCCTATGGTAGAGAAGAGAAATGAGAAGAAGCATTGCCCATTTAAACTACTGGCAGTGAAAACAGATGAGATTTGTTAAGGGGTGTTTGGTTTGCCTTCCCCCTAGCAATAGGCATTTGAGCTAGAGTTAGAGGGAAAAGCTGGCTTTGACACAGACACTACTCAGCTTTGTCTCATGAAGATGTATTTCAGGCCATCCAATGGCTGGCACTTGTACATCTTGTCAGATGCTTCTGGTGAGCTGACACTACCTTGGGCAGTTGGCTTCACTTGGGATAAGTGCACCAAGCTGTAATTCCTTTAACTTTAATATAGGAGTGATAGAGCTACATAGTAAAGTAACTTCCATTTTGGCTCTAATTGAGAGTGAGGTTTGTATGTTTTTTTGCCAAGTTTTGATCAGAACCTGGTTTCCAAGCCCCAGGTGAGGAAAGGTTGTTCATGGACCATCTCAAAGGGGCTAAGCTGAAGTAGATCTTAGCCACCTCATTTACTGTTTCCCTTCTGGTGGGAAAACACTTAACCCTGGTAGGATGGTATGTGGGTTTGTCAGTCCTCCCCAGGATATGA
>JAKSZT010051490.1:376756-390582 GCA_026826555.1 Tolypeutes matacus
AAAAGCCAGAAACATAAAATTATTATAAATTTTGGATTTTTTAAAAGTAAATAACATTTAAAATTAACTTTGGGAGTTGTATTACCCATACTTAAAATTATTTTGAACTTTTTTTCATTCATGCCAGTGGTGCAGGAAAAATTAACCATTAAAAAATGAATAAAAGTATATACATGGGGGTACCATTTTCCCTTTCACCTCTGACTCTGATATGGCTCAGTCAGAATTGGCCAGTCCCCAACTTATCCAGTGGAAGGTTGAAATAATTTGTATATTCCTTTCACTATTGTAGATGCATTTCCTTTCTCTCAGAATCTCTGTCAGGATTGTCCCCAACAAAAGTCCTGAATCCATAAAAAGTCCTACAGCATGACAGATTTTGAGCTGGCAAAAGCCTCATGAAAAGATATCTGATAAAATACAACTTGCAAAAACATTACTCGAGAAAGTAGAGAATAAAACTTTTTCTGGTAAAAGTGCAAAAAATTAAATTTTAAAGAAAGATACCTCAGAGAAGCCATGACAAATGTCCCTCCTCAGCCTCAGGGATGTAGAGGAAGCTAATTACACATGTGGGCACACCTGAGGATTCCAAGTGCCACTGTGGCTTCCCGTGGGTTGTGCAGGAATGAAGTATTTCTCCTTCCAGTGGAGGCTGCACCAGGGTCATTGGGGATGAACTTGGAGGGCTTCCATCAAGGTTTATTCAGAAAAGGCTGTTTAGTGCCCTCTCTTGGCTGGAGGTACACGGAAGGGGATGTTTTGGGGTGTGCCTGGTGGTGAAAATGTGCCCCCTCCCCTGACTGTGGATGAATCACTGAGATTGTGTTCAGGGTGTTCAGAGCCAGGAGACTGAGCCTTGTTGCAGTGGACTCCTCAGCACAGTCAACACTGAAGTTTCAGGAAGAAGGAGCAGTGGAAAGAGCAGGAGATGGTGAGCCTCCACCCCATACCCAGATCCCCTGCCCACACCAGGCATGGAAACGGGTACTGACCCCCAGCCCCACTTATCTGGACAACCCAGGATAAAGTTCCTAGTGCAGCACAAAATGTGTCTGTGGCCTCCCATGTGATTCCCCTCTGGAACCCTGCTGAGCCACAGTCCTCCCCACCTTCATTGTACCAATCTTCTGTCCTGTCCAATCAGGAGACAGCCACCATTTGTTGGTGTATTTGTTGGGGCTCAAGGAGGTTATCCTGTCTATGAGTACACTTCCAGCTGGAAGCATGGCAGGCCTAACCCACTGTTCCCAGCCGAGGGTGCACAGAGATGCAGAGGTCACAGAAGCCCAGAAGGGGGACTGCTTAAGCACAGGGGTTGATTGAACCCCCTCCACCACAGCCTACTCCTTGGAACCTACCCCCAGGAATCCCTGCCAGGTATTCACTGTGTGCGTTTGTTGGTGGAGGATGAAGAGTGTGTTCCATGACGTAAGTAAATAAACCCCTTTTTTTTTTAATTTTTTTTTTTAAAGATACTTAGATTACATAAATATTACACAAAAAGTATAGGGGTTCCCATATGTCCCACTTCACCCCCCTCCCACATAAACATCCTTCATTAGTGTGGCACATTCATTGCAATTGATAAACATATCCTGGGGCTTTGCCACTAAGCATGGATCATAATTCACCTTATATTCTACACTCTCTCCCACACAGTTCTGCATGTTATGTGATGATATAAAATGACCTACATCTGTCTTTGTAATGTCACTCAGGATGCTTCTCAAGTACTGAAAAAGCCCCCGAATTACAACTATTTATCCCTCTCCCTGCCCCCAGAGCCTCCAGTGTCCACTAGCTCCACAACAATGTTGTAATTTTTTCCATTGCCAGAATCACAATATGTCTATAGAAGAATACCAGTAAGTCCACTCTAGTCCTTAGCTCTTCCCCAATCCTGAGGATTCTGGGATGGTGATGTCCACTCCACCTCCAATTGATAGAGGGCTTATGTCCCATGGGGTATATGGATGGGACTATCCTGCCTACACCTGCAGACTCTCTCCATTCCCTGGGATGGCCATTGTCCATCATCATCTCCCTGCCAGTTGTCCTGGGTGAGTCCAATGAGCTATAGGTAGGAGTTGCAGCTCCACTGAGGTTCTGGGCCCAGCTGGCACATGGACAGTCAAAAGACTCAAGTCTCTGAATGTACACCTACAAATGCCAGCACCAAGTAGAGGTTTAAATAGAAGGGACAGATGAGCCATGGGCAGGGAAGACATAATTGAGTCCAACTGTCACTCTCAGAAGCACAAACCCTAAATAGGGAACACTGGAAAGGCACCAAACTCCAGAGCTATCCACCCTGACCATAGGACCTGGGTGTTTCCAGAGCCCTCAGGACCCCCACTATTTAGGGTGATTTCCACTTTGGAAGTCTATGAGATCCTGCTGAGATGTGCATAAGCATTACCTCTGGGATGGCATCCCGACTCACTTTGAAGTCTCTTAGCCATATAAACTCATTTGTCATTACTTTTCCCCCCTTTTACTTGAGGTCTTCCTCCAGTTTTATTGCCAGTTGGCACTTGGTAGCAAACCCTCTGTGCCAGGGGGCCTCATCCCCAGGAGCCATGTCCCATGATGGGGGGAAGGCAGTGCATTCATATGCTGAGTTTGGCTTAGAGAGAGGCCACAGTTGAGCAACAAGGAGGCTCTCAGAAGACAACCCTTAGGCACCCCATAACAATATGTTAGGTTTCAGTTTCAAGAGCAAAGATTCATGAGCCCAGTCATCAATATCAAGGACCATCAGTGGATCGTCCTTCACTGGTCACTGTCCCTGCAATTGGGGGGCTATTGCTGCTCCCTTAGAGAATGTGGCAGAGCTCTCCAGGATGGGAATTCAGTATTCTCTCATTCATTGTGTGACTCCCCACCCACTGTGACAATGCCCTGTGAACATTTGTAATATATTTTATATGTATGCTCAGGTGAACTTCCTCCCATGCATCACCCATCCCTGACACCCCACACCAGTGATCCTCCCCCAACCCAGTTGTAACCCCTCTGTGATCCAAAGCTTCTTCATAGATGGAGCCATTACAATAACTGAACACAATCAATAGCAAAATGAAATAATAATGATAAGTTTAAATATAAGAGATACAATACATAAATTTTTTTAAAAACAAAAATAAAATGAAATTAAAAGATTGGGATATTTTAAAAAATTAAAAGAATTAAAAATTTTTTGTGTGTGTATTTGCCTTTCATCATTGCAATATCTGGTGTCCTGTGTGTACTGTGGCACCTTCCCCACTCATTACCCAGTGTCTCACTATTTTTCGTTTTGTTTTCAAAAAAGTTTTAGGTCACCACAAAGTCACACACAGACTAAAGGAGACTCTCATATACCCAATATCCTCCCCCTTTCCTTCCCCCCATATCAATGCCTTTTTATATGTGAATGGTAGCATTGTTATAGCTGATAAACAAATAGCAAAACATAGCTACTAAACATGGTTAATGGTTTACACTATGGTTTGCATTTTAGACCATACTTATAAATTTTGATGATATTTACCATGTCCTGTGTTCATCACTGTAAGATCATGCAGAACAATTCTACTGACAACTAAATACCCCCTGTTTGACATAGTCTATTCCTTCCTCCCCATCCCTCTGGGGCCCATGGCAATCCCCTGGCTTGACTCATTGGATGACAAGATTCATAGTTACATGTAACAAGACTGAGGTCTTGACACACTGGTTTGACCTCCCCTATTAAGAACCACACTTGCTCTTTAGACACTCCTACCTGTCTATTTCTGAACAAATTGGTCCTCCTGAGAATGGGAGTCCAACTCCTTCTTGCATGTTATGTGGGTCTCTTCCCACTAATACAACACATTATGACAGAATGATCACTCACAAACTCCCTAGAAGTCTGCTCCAGGTGCACCCTATCCTGAGTGCCCCCTATCCAATGCCCTAAACCAGTAACCCTTCCTTTTCATATTGCCATAAAAGCATTCCCAAATTTGTACTTTCAACCACATACACACAAATCCCCAGTGTTCACCTGGTCCGTCTCCCAACCCTCCCCCCAATACCCAGGACTTTCTAACTCACCCTTCCCAATCTACCTTCCTGTCAATGCTGCACCACTAAAACCACTAATATCACTACCCTCCTGTCCTCTTCCTTCAATAAGCAACTACACTCTTTCACCTTACCATAGATTTTATCTGTATTGGTGATGCCACACAACCTTCTCCTATCTTTCTATTTCTTGTAAAACTATCTTCCAGAAAATAGCTCTCTGAGACTGCTAAATTTCCTTAAATAATATCAGTGAGGTCATGTATTGTTCATCCTTCAATGCCTGGATTGCTTCACTCAACATAAGTTCCTCAAGATTTATCCATGTTATCCTGTGTGTTAGCACTTTATTCCTTCTTACAGCTAAGTAATATTCCATTGTATTTATCCATTTTGTTTATCCTTTTATCTGTTCATGGGCACCTGGGTTGATTTCAACTTCTGGCAATAGTGAACAATGCCACTATGAACATTGGTGTGCATATATCTGTTTGTTTCTTTGCTTTCAATTCGTCTGGGTATATACCAAGCAGTGGAATAGCTGGATCATATGGGAGTTCTATAGTTAGTTTTTTGAGGAACTACAAAACTGTCCTCTACAATGGATGGACCATTTTACAATCCCAACAGAAGTGGATGAGGGTTCCCATTCCTCCACATCCTCTCCAATACTTATAGTCTGCTGCTTTTTTAATAGCTGCCATTCTAATGGGTGTAAGATGGTATCTCATTGTACTTTTGATTAGCATTTCCCTAATAGCTAGTGATGTTAAGCATCTTTTCATGTGCTCTTTAGCCATTTGTGTTTCTTCCTTGGTGAAGTGTTTTTTCAGATCACTTGCCCATATTTTAAATGGGTTGTTTGTCTTTTTATTTTCAAGGCATAGGATTTCTTCATATATGCATGATATTAGGTTCCTATCAGATATATGGTTGCCAAATAGTTTCTCCTTTTGGGTAGGTTGCCTTTTTAATTTCTTGATAATGACCTTTGAGGTGCAAAAGTTTTTAATTTTGAGGAGGTCCAATTTATCTATATTTTCTTTTGTTGCTTATGCTTTGGGTGTGAAGTTCATGAAAACATTTCCTATTACAAGGTCCTGTAGATGCTTCCCTACATTATCTTCTAAGGTCTTTATGATCTTGGTTCTCATATTTAGGTCTTTGATCTATCTTGAGGTGATTTTTGTATAAGGGGTGAGAGGGTGTTCATCTCTCATTCTTTTGGATATGGATATCCAATTCTCCAAGCACCATTTGTTGATGAGGCAATTCTCTCCCAACTGAGATTGGTGGCCTTGTCAAATCAGATCACTGTATATATGAGGATCTATATCAGAGCTCTCATTTCAGTCCCATTGGTCAGTATGTCTATCTTTGTGCCAATACCATGCAGTTTTGACCACTGTAGCTTTGTAGTATATTTTAAAGACAGGTATTGTGATACCTCCAATTTCATTTTTCTTTTTCTATATGTCCTTTGTGATTTGGGACCTCTTACCCCTCTAAATTAATTTTGTAGTTTGATTTCCCAATTCATTTTTAAAAAAGCTCTATTGATTTTTATTGGGATTTCATTAAATCTGTAGATTAGTTTGGGTAAGATAGACATCTTAATGATTTTAATCTTCTTATCCAAGAACAGGGAATATTCTTCCATTTATTTAATTCTTCTTTGATTCCCTTTAACAGTGTGGTGCAATTTTCTGTATAAGTCCTTTACATCTTTAGTTAAATTTATTCCTAGGTATTTGATTCTTTTAGTTACTATTGTAAATGAGATTTTTTCCTTGATTTCCTCTTCAGATTGCTCATATTGGTGTACAGAAATGCTACTGATTTTTGAGCATTCATCTGATACCCTGTGACTTTACTGAAGTCATTTACAAATTCTAGAAGCTTTGTTATAGATTTCTCAGGGCTTTCTATGTATAGGATGCTGTATTCTGCAAATACTGAAATTTTTACTTCTTCCTTTCCAATTTGGATGCCTTTTATATCTTTTTCTTGCCTCAGTCCTCTAGCAAGTACTTCTTAGACAATGTTAAATAGAAGCAGTAATAATATGCATCCTTGTCTTGTTCCAAATCTTTAGGGAAAGCTTTTAGGATTTCACTATTGAAGGTGATGCTAACTGTGGGTTTTTCATATATACCCTTTATCATGTTCAGAAAGTTTCCTTCTATTCTATATTTTGCAGCGTTTTTTTATCAGAAAAGAGTGCTGTATTTTGTCAAGTACTTTTTCTGCATCTACAGAGATGATCATATAATTTTCTTCTTTCAATCTGTTTATGGGGTGTATTACATTGATTCTCTTATGTTGAACAATCCTTGCATACCTGGGATGAAACCCACTTGGTCACGGTGAATAATTCATTTGATACTTTGTTGAATGTCATTAGCAAGTATTTTGTTGAGGATTTTATTCTCTAGGTTCATTAGAGAGACTGGTCTCTAATTTTCCTTTCATGTGGCATCTTTGTTTGGCTTTGGTATTAGAGTAATGTTGGCATCTAGAATGAGTTAGGCAATGTTCCTTCTACTCTATTTTTTGGAAGAGCTTAAGCAGGATTGGTGTTAGTTCTTTCTGGAATGCTTGGTAGAATTCACCTGTGACACCATCTTGTCCTGGGCTCTTCTTAGTTGGATGTTTTTGATGACTGACTCTATCTCTTTATTTGTAATTGGACTGTTGAGTTCATCAATTTCTTCTTTTGTCAATGTAGGCTGCTTGTGAGTTTCTAGGAATTTGTCCATTTCCTTTAAATTATCATTCCTGTTGGCATATAAGTTTTCAAAGTATTCTCTTATGATACTCTTTATTTCTGTGGGTTCAATGGTAATATCCCTTTCCTCATTTCTAATTTTGTGTATTTGCATCTGCTCTCTCTTTTCCTTGTTAGTCTGGCTAAGGGTTTGTCAATTTTATTGATCTTCTCAAAGAACCAGCTTTTGGTTTTGTTTAATTTTCTAGTTCTTTCTGATTTTCTATTTCATTGAGTTCTGGTCTAATCTTTGTTATTTCCTTCTTTTTACTTCTTTTAGGGTTAGTTTTCCAGTTCCTCCAGGTATGCAGGTAGGTCTTCAATTTTAGCTTTTTCTTCTTTTTTGATATATGCATTTATGACTATGAATTTCACTCTCAGTAGAGACTTTACTGTATCCTATAGGTTTTGAAATTTTTTGTTGTCATTTTCATTCATTTCAAGGTAGTTACTGTTTTCTTTTGAGATTTCCTCCTTGACCCATTCTTTTTGAAAGGGTGTGTTGTTTATCATCCATATGTTTGTGTCTTTTCTGGTTCCCTGGCCCACACTGATTTCCAATTTCATTCCTTTGTTTTAGAGAAATTACTTTGTATAATCTCAATCTTTCTGAATTCATTGAGATTTTTTCTGTGGCATAGCATGTGGTCTATCTTGGAGTATGATCCATGTGCACTCGAGAAGAATGTACATCCCACTGTATTTTGCTGTAACATTCTTTATATGTCTATTAGGTCCATATCCTCTAATGTATTATTTAGAGTCTTTGTTTCTTTGTTGACTTTTTGTCAGGATGTTCTGTCTAATGGTGATAATGCTGTATTAAAGTTCCACTATAATTGCAGAGGCATCTATTTCTCCACTTAGTCTTTCCAGTGTTTGCCTCATGTATTTTGAGGCAACCTGATTAGGTTCAGAAATGTTTATGATTGTTCTTTCTACTTGAAAGATTATCCCTTTTACTAATTTATAGTGTCCATCTTTGTCTCTTACAAGACTTTGATATTAGTATAGCTACTCCTGCCCTTTTTTGTTGTTGTTTGCTTGTAAAATTGTTTTCCAGTGATTCACTTTCAGCCTCCTTGAATCCCTGACTTTAAGGTGGGTTTCTTGTAAAGAACATATAGATAGGTTATATTTCCTTATTCATCCTGCCAATCTGTATCTCTAGACTGGTGAGTTTAATTCCTTAACATTCAGTGTTATTACTCTCAAAGAATTTCTTACATCAGCCATATTTTCTTTGAATTTATATATGTCATATGTTGCTTTTATTTTTCTTTTTGCCTTTTAGTTGTTCTTAAACTCTCCTCCAACTCTCTCTCCTGTTTTTTTTTTCCTTTCAACCTGCAGAACTTCTTTTAGTATTTCTTCAAGGGCAGGTATCGTATTGGCATACCCTCTTAATTTCTGTTTTTCTTTGAGTATTGTGAACTCTCCATCACTTTGAATGTCAGCTTTGCTGGACAGAGTATTCTTGGCTGGAAATTTTTTTCTTTGAGTACCTTGACTATGTCATACCACTGCCTTCTTGCATCCATGGTTTCAGATGAGAAATCAACACTTAATCTTATTGAGTTTCCCTTGTATATGATGGTTCTTTTTTCTCATACTGCCTTGAGTATTTTATCTTTGTCTTAAGCATTGGACATTTTGATAAGTATATGTCTTGGAGTAGGCCTGTTTGGATTTATACTGTTTGGGGTATGCTGTGCTCCCTGGTTATGTACGTCCATCTCCTTCTATAGGGTTGGAAAGTTTTGAGCCACTATTTCCTTCAATACTCCTTTTTTCCCCTTTCCTTTCCTTTCTCCATCTGGGATGCCTATAATGTGTATCTTTGTGCAATTTTGTGTTGTCATTTAAATTCCAAAGTTCCTGCTGGAGTTTTTCTATCTTTTTTATCTATCTGTTCTACTATCTGTTTCATTTCAGATGTACTGTCTTCCACATCACTATTTCTTTCTTCTGCCTGTTCAAATCTGCTGTTATATCATCCCAGTGTCTTTTTGATTTATTGGATTGTGCCATTCATCACCATCATACCCATTATCTTTTTATGTATATTTACAACTTTTTCAGTATGTTCTTCCAGTGTCTTCTTAATATATTCCTTCACTTCATTAAGTTGGTCCATGATATTTGTTTGGACAGCTTTGATTAATTGTTTGATGTCCTGCATCTCTTCCTGTTTTTTAGTTTGTTCTTTGGACTGGTCCATGTCTTCCTGTTTCTTAATATGGTTTGTAATTTTTTGTTTCCCTCTGGTCATCTTTTTATCCTGATGGGTTTATTCAGTTGATTAGCTTCACTCTCTGGTCTAGAATTTTATTTAGCTGTTGTTTTTGTGTGTGTAAGTTTTCTCTTTGACACTTTGTTCTTCTTGTTCTATTTCCTTGCTGTTTTCTATGTTCCTTTGAAGGAAAACGATTAGGACCAGAGAAAGCAAAAGAGGTAAGAAAAGAAAAAGGATAATGGTAATAATAATAATAAAAGTTAGAAGTGGGTTCATATAAGACTTAGTAAAATGAATATTTAACTCATGTAAGCAGTGTAGAGTAATAGGAATAAAAAAGTGGAGTAATAGGAATGAAGTAATAAGAATGAAATGGAAAACTGAATAGAGGAAAATGCATAGAATATATATTTTTTCTATACATATATAGAAAATATATAGAATGATTTAAAAAGCTAGACTGATGAGGAGAGAGAGAGAAAAGAAAAGACAGAAAGAAAAAAGTTAATAAAAAAAGGAAAACAGAATAGACAAGATAGAAATTAAAACCAGAAAAGCTGAGGACTAAATTTTAAAAGTGCAATGTAAGTAACACAAGAGAATGCAGAATATAGAAAGATGAAGGAAGGAAAAGAGATAGCTTTGCTAGACAAAATCAGTATACATAGAAAATGGGAAAACAAGAAAGAAGAAGCACAGAAAAGAGGAAACAAGCTAGCAGCACCTAATTTAAAAAGGGGGCATGGAGAGGAAAGAGTAAAGAAACACAAGGAAAAAAACAAACAAAACATAAGAAAGCAGTCAAACAAAGCTAAAGAAGAAGAGTGTTCCTTCTTGGGCCCTTGAGGAGCTTCTCAGGCTGCCTGTGTTCATCAATCATTTACCCTTCAAGCTTCTCTCTGCAGGTTTTGAGGTGGGTTTTAGTGAGTAAACTTAGTTAAAATTTTTTAAAGTATCATTTTTTTTTTCTTATTTTTGGAAAAATAAGGGACCCAAAAGAAGCTCATACTAAAATAATGTCTATGTTTTCCCTGTCCTAAAGTATCAGCTGGATGTTAGATATCCCAGTGGATCACTACTCTTACAGGAGCTGGGAATATAACTAGGGCCCTCATATATTCAAGGCAGAAACTTCTCCACTGAGCTACCTTCTAATTGGGTCAGTTGGCTGTTTAGAAATCTATTCAGTCATTTTCCCTTCAGCAGGTTTGACTCTCCTAGGGCAGCAGGATTCAGCAGGCTGTGTGAGCAGATTTCCCCTCTCCTCTCCTGGCCAGGTTGAGTTCCCTTTTCAAATTCAAATGGGACCCTGATGACTGAGTGCACAACACAAAAATGATTCTCAACCCTCTTCTAGACCACCCATCCTCCCAGGGGACCCTAAATAGGCTCTTGGAAACTTATTTAAGCAGTTCCCATTCCCTGACTCCCTTAGGGGAGTTGAAATTCTGATAGTCCTCAGTGTAGAATTATTAAATTGGCTGACTCCACCCTCTCTCAGGTTAAGCCTCTGTATTCCAGGGCAGTTAGGTAATCTGGCTTCCTCAGCAGATTTGCCTCTCTCCTCAGCCTGGTGCCACCTCGAGCTGGCTGGTGTGCTCCCCAATGCTCAAAAGGGGCTCAGACAACCAGACCCACAGAAAAGAAACCCCTCTCCACCCCTTGCCAGAATCTTCCCACTCTTTGAGAATGCTCCCTCTTGCTGGGTGGCCAGCAGGACTCAGGGCACATCCTGACACCCTGCCCAGAGGGTGGGACTTAGCCATCCAAGATATCCAGGCACAGGGCTAAAAACTCATGGTTTTATCTTGAGCAATCTATCTCCCTGTCCAGCTCCCTCTGGGTTGATGCCCCAAAGGCTCCTGCTCCCTGGTCTTTCAGAACAGCTCATTCAGGCAGGATCCTGTCCCCAGTCAACCATATTTTGTGAAAGAGATGGTGAGCACCAACTTAAAGCGACACCATCTTGCTTACTCTGACTTTTGTTTTTCATTCTTGTGAATTTCTCATGTTTCCTGCTACTTTGTCACATTAACATTGTCCCCAGGGTGTGAAAAATTAACAAGTTAAATAGAATTTCAAAGCTTATTCTACATTGAGAAAATAAATTGTGTTCCTCAACAACTTTATATCATAGTATCTAATCCATCCTGAGGTAATTGACACATATAATGTCAACACTCTACAAGGTGAGATCAAGTGTCTTAGGAGCTGAGCTAAGTATTTGTCTCCACCTGTTGCTATGTCTAGAGTGTGTTTTAAGCTCTCTCTGCATCTCTATCACCATCTATATATAAAGAGGATGAAAATTCAGAGGGCTACTTTGAGGTTCCTGTGGGAACCAAGCAAAGAGCTCAGAATCCCTATGCTCCCTTTTAATTCTTTTATGGTCTATTTTGAATTTAAATGCCCTGTGAGCAAGTCTCAGAGAAACAATTTGCATTACCAGAATCCTCCCTTGATTCATTTTGCTACAATTCTTCTTTAGAGTTGTGATTTGTGAGGTTCTACCATGTTTTTCCATCTTCCTTTTGGTAGTAGTGGCAAGGCAAATGAAACCACTTCTCGATGTTACTGCTATAGGTGTGTTAAATTAGATTTCTAATGGGAAGCAACTGGGAGACTGGATATAATAATTTAAATTGAAAACTAATTAGAAAAACCTCACCTAAAGCAGTGTTGCAATAGGAGTTTGTTGGGGCTATAACCCAGGTCTTAAAAACATATTCTATTGGGCCTTGGTCCTTATCTCTCTACTCCATTATGAATTCTAGGATAGCAAGACAATCTCTTTAGCATCCCTTTGAGTAGGAGACTCCCAAAGAAAACATAAAGTAAAATATCTCCCTCCACTTAGTGATTCTCAAATTGTTTGTTGGTGTGTTCTAGGTTAGGAAAAATGAGGGACTGGGTATCCCTGGCTATTGTGTTCTCAGATCCCCTGCTCTTGTTAACCTGAGTTATTGTGGAAATGCCCTCCTAAAGAATTCTACTTATGGATCTTTATACTCTGGCTTTGAGAAAAAATGCTGGGAAGGCTGTGATGGGAGGAGGACTTGAAGGGTGAAGAAGATGTAGAGACCACAAGATATGGAAGTTGGGAGCTTGCAAGGTCCCAGAAAGAAGCCAGAGAGGAGGCCACAGAAGTGTGGTCCCAGCATATCTCCAAGTCAGAGGGAAGGGAAGATAGGATGCCAGCTATGATTTTATATAGATGAATGCCATAGTATTTAGAACAGATTATTCCAAAGATATTTGTGTTATTCACAACAGGAGCAGCTGCATACACCATAATGTACAGGATATACTGAATGTACAATATGAATGCACTGTCAAAACGCCACTGTTGTTTTCAGAGCTGAGTCACTTGGATTGTGGCTAAACATGAGGTAAGACATTATGCACTATAACTCAGAGACCAGCTCTGTGCTCTTCCTTGTGGTATGAAATCACAAAATTGTTCTTGATAATTATGCTTCATAGCTCATTTTACAGAGCATTGGACAGAGTTAGCACAGAACTATGTGTGAAGTTAAAAATAATGTATAATGTATGTATGTGTGTATATATGTAAGTGTGTATTGTGTGTATAAATCTATCAATAAATATATGAATGAATAAATATATATGTATATATTTGTATATGTATATGTGTATAAATATATACGTGTATATTTTGAAATAAAAGGGGGTGAATATTTTTTATAATAGGAGTGTTTACCTCTTTAAGATGAGTATTTACTAAAAATCATTTCTATTGATGCAAAGGAGGGACTTGAAAATTTCACCCTCCAAAAGTAAATAAGGATAACTGGACCACCAAGGCATGCCTAGAGGATTTTCTTAAGGGAAATGATGGGAAGGCTTTTCCTGGCATAATGTTATACAACTCAGTAATTATAGATGCTGCCTGGATTTCAGCACCAGTTCTTCCCTTCATAGATGAACCACTTAGGGCAATTTGCTTATCATCTCTGTCCCTCCATTTAAACTTCAGAAAGTGGGATTGCAGTAACAGTGTCTTCTCAGAGATTTTGTAAAAATATTATTATAAAAATGCTTAGAACATTCCGCTTAAATGTTAGATGTAACTGTGGTCATTAATTCTAAAAACAATCTTGAAAGAAGATCACAATTTACAACTTTATGGAGAAATGAAGGACCCATCTCCTGTGAGCCCTCTCACTCCATTCACATTAGGAAAATTCCTTACTCCTAAGGGGACAGTTGCTGCCTTTACTAAAGCTTGTCTCTCTGCCTATTATTTAAATTTCTGTCCTCTTAGCAGCAATAGATTTTCATGATTCCTTGGTAAATGGACTGACCACAATCTCCTATTCTGCTACGATAGGAGAATCTTTTGATGAGGGCACTTCAGTTAAGGATTGACCCACCTCAATCAGGATGAGTCTCAATCCTATTAGAGGAGTTCTTTTTAAAAGAATGAAAATCATACAGAAAGAAAATCACAAAAGGAGCAGCCAGATGTTGAATATCAGTGGAACTTGTAATATCAAATTCCCATCCTGGGAACTCTGCCACATATTCTAATGGAGCAGCAAGAATCCCCCAAGTACAGGGGCAATGATTAGTGAAGGAGGATGGTGCATTGACAGGCTCTTGATATTGATGACTGTGCTTACGAATATTTACTCCTGAAATTGAAACTTAGCCTAGTATTATAGGGTGCTTAAGGGTTACCTCCTGAGAGCTTCTTTGTTGATCAAATATGGCCTCTCTCTAAGCCAAACTTAGCACATAAATGCAATA
>JAKSZT010051490.1:396677-408692 GCA_026826555.1 Tolypeutes matacus
TTGGTGACCATGTTGAATATCCATTGACTGTATATGTGAGGATCTATATCCAAACTCTCAATTTGGTTGCATTGTTCAGTATGCCTGTCCTTGTGTCAATACAACACAGTTTTGACCACTGTAGCTTTGAAGTATGATTTAAAGTCAGGTAGTGTGATTCCTCCAATTTTGTTTTTCTTTTTCAATATGTATTTGGCTATTTGGGGCCCTTTGCCCTTCCCAATAAATTTTCTATCTAGCTTTTCCAATTCATTAAAAAACACATACTTTTTATTGGGATTGCATTCAATCTGTACATCAATTTAGGTTGGACAGACATCTTAATGATGTTTAGTTTTCCTATCCATGAACAGAGAATATTCTTCCATTTATTTAGGTCTTCTTTGAAATCCTTTAACAAAGTTGTGTAGTTTTCTGTATACACACTTGTGGTTTTCAAGTCCTGTACATCTTTAGTTAAGTTTATTGCTAGGTTTTTTATTCTTTTTGTTGCTATTGTAACAGGAAATTTTTTTCTTGATTTCCTCCTCAGATTCCTCATTATTGGTGTACAGAAATATTACTTTTTTGGAACATTGATCTTATATCCTGCCACTTTACTGAACTTAGTTATCAGCTCTAGAAGATTTGTTGTAGATTTCTCAAAGCTTTCTACTATGTATAGGATCATGTCATCTGCAAAGGGAAATTTTTACTCCTTACTTTCCAATTTGTATGCCTTTTAGATCTTTTTCTTGCCTAAGTCTTTGAGCAAGTACTTCTAACACAATGGTAAATAATAGCAGTGATGGTAGACATCCTTGTCTTATTCCAGATCTTAAAAGGAAAGCTTTTAGTATGTCACCATTGAATATGATGTTAACTGTGGGTTTTTCATATATACCTTTTATCACATTAAGGACATTTCCTTCTATTCCTAACTTTTGAAGTGTTTTTTTAAAAGAAAGTTTGTTGTATTTTATTAAATAACTTTTTTTGCATTGAGCCAAAGTTGCTCTAAAGAGACTCAGACCAGACTCCCTATACTGCAGTTTTACTCTTGCTTAAATACTTGTTAGTTCCTAGTGTTTGCTTTGATTATGCATTAGCTTTTATGCATATGGATGAACATACATAGCTGGCTATGTAATTGTATGATTATCATGTTCAGTAAATCACATTTGCACATACATTGTATAATCAAAAAAGGGGACAGATAACTACACACATTGGTGGGAATTTTACTATGTTAATTAAGCAAGTTGAAGCGAGGACAGCAAGTCACTTTTTCTGCACAGATCCAGCCAACCAGTTGAAGCTGCTTTCCAGACTTCATTTCTTCAACATAATATTCTCAACCACAAGAAAGGAATTTGGCACCAAGAGAGGGTTCCACTTCATCACCATCTAATTTACATATAATTCTTTCCTTTATATCCTAGCAAGAAGGAGAGAAACAAGTTACTTTCAAATATTTGGTCATCCTACATCCATCAAGTGGATGTCCTTGAAAAAGAACAAAAGAAGAAGAAATAAGTAAAACCTTTTTAAATGAATAGAAAATATAAGAAAGCTAAGGAAACTGACCCAAAACTAATAAAAATCAATGTTACTAGTAAAATAACACAGTGAATGATATAAAAATAATTTTATAATTTAACTCAATAAAAATTTAAATAAGAGAAACTCTAGAGTTTTGGAATGCTCACTCTATGGATAAATAAATTTAGCAATAAAAATTCTTTAATAAATTTCCTTCACACTCTATGTAATTCAAAGATAAATATTTACCATCAGGAATCAGCTCCCCCCAAAAGTAAAAAAGAATCAGAAATCAAATATAGGAACAAGTTTCCCCACCTGGATGAGATAGTGGTGAATGCCTACAAAGCCTTTGGGGAATCCAATTATGACACTTATAATATTATAAACACATAAATTCTCTCTCAATCATAGCAAGAAATAGAATTAGAAAATTCTTGCATGTAGGTGCTATACATAGATAAACAAAAAAATAATTTATTTGGTTAAATTCTGTCTGTGATAATGACATATTAAGTGAAGGAAGTCAAAGCAAACTCATTTCAAAGGGGACTCCAATATGGAGTCAGTACAATTTATGTCATGAAATGTGATTAAATGTATTACAAAGAACAAACATACACAATCTCAAGGAGATGTAACAAAGTTTGTAATGAAATCACTCATGCCTCATTTCATTCAAAAATAGATTGTACAAAAAAGTATTGTTCAAATTCTCAGCAAAACAAAAGTAGTGACTTAAGGCCTTGATGCCTTTAGGTTGAGTGAGTACTCTACTTAGGCTCTTCTTCCTGATCTTTCCAAAAGCCACTAGGAAACAGGTGTTCTGCATCCTTGATGTTGCTGTAATATTTAAAAGCATTCATTGCCATGCAGAAGCTTATTGCCCAGCCCTTCCTGGTCTGTGTTGACAGATCTGCTTAGTGCGGTGGTTCCATGTTAAGAATCTCTTTGTTTCCACACATCAAAACCACATTGCTCAATATCCCGGTCAGAAAAAATCTGGTGGAGTGGGTGTAGTTCAGTGGTTGAGTGCACTTCACATATAAGAGGTCCTGGATTCAATCCCCAGTACCTCCTTAAGAAAAAAACCATAATGCAGAGTAGATGTAGCTCAGTGGTTGAGCACCTGCTTTGCTTGCATGCGGTACCAGGAATTTTTCTAAAATAAATAAATAAATAAACAAACAAATAAATAAGTGTATTACAGTGGTATATTAAAAAAACAGCATAAACATTTAAAAAATATGATATCTAAAATCCATTAATCAGTCACATGTTTTTCTTTCTTTTTTTTTTTTTTGTTGTTGTTGTTAAGAATTTCTTTTTTTTTAAATTAATTTATTTTTTATTGTGGGTAAAAATCAAAATTTTCACAATACATACCAATATTTGTAAAATTATATATAAATATATATGCATATATGTGCATTCGCTTACAAAAATGTTATTTATATATATATATAAATATATTTTAAGAGGTGCTTAGATTACGTAAAATATTACATGGGACCCACTGGGATTCCCCTGTTGCCCACCTCCCACACCTCCCACCACATCCCACACAAACATCTCCCACAAGTGTGGCCCACCACCCTCAATGGACTTACACATCCTGGGGCCTTGCCACCAACCATAGACCACAGACTTGATGGTATTCAGTTGTACACATGTTTTTCTTTTATTCAGCAAAGCAGTGGGTTAAAGAGAGGTTATTTATTGGATCCTCTCAAATTCCAGCACCAGTAATGCATTAGGCATTAGTCTAGGTATTACACCCATAAATGGACAGTTGAATAAAAACAAATATTCTTACCTCATTGCATCTTATATTCTAGCAATACACAGATAGAAAAGCAAAGACCAATCATGATATAAAACAAAAGAGCTTTAATATGAATAAAGTATAAACTCAAACTATAAATCATAAGCCTGCCCTCTCATACTGGATCATATTGAAACACAACCTTTCTTGATGGTCAACATCCAATATATCCAAAGAAATTTAGTAATGTTGAAAATAGAGAAGATAGAATCTATTACACAATTAACCAATAAATTTACATCTGAAAGAACCACATCCTGAAAGAGGAAAAAAAAAGCTAATCCAATATTTACAGGATAAGTCTTTGCTTTATATTGTGGAAAATATGAATTAAACAATATAAGTACTTTAAGAAATTAAAAGAAATGCAATGTAAACCTCGTTTGAAGTATGTCATAGAAGGCAATTAATAGGGAGAAGCAGAATTGGGATGGATGAGGATGAGACAAAAAAAAAAAGAAAACTTTTATGTTTAAATTTGTGAAGAGAGTCTGATTTCAGATTAAAAAGCCTTTAAAACATAATTTAAGGGAAGCGGATGTGGCTCAATCAATAGGGCTCCCGTTTACCATATGGGAGGCCCCAGGTTCAATTCCCGGGGCCTCCTGGTGAAGGCAAGCCAGCTCGTGCGGCGTGGTGAGCTGACGCAGCAAGACGACCCAACAAAGGGAGACAAGCAGACACAGAAAAATGCACAGCAAATGGACACAGCAAGCACAAGCAGCAAGGGGGGATAAATAAACAAATAAATAAAATCTTTAAAAAAAAAAAACAAAACATAATTTAAGCCATAGCAATGACAGTGGATTTTCATAAGTAGACAAGAATACAGAGTATATTTTTTATCCCATGCTCTTTGGGAGTGCATTATATGATTTCAAAGATTTTTGTTTTCCATTTTATTAAAGTTATTTCTATGCTCCATATCTAAATTAATGAAGAATACTTGTTGCATTACTTAGTTTAAATTAGGACATTATTATTGAGAATATCCTTTTAGGCTATTTTAATAGCCAATTCAGATTTTCTGATCTTGTATATGGAAATTTACCAATGTAATATTGGCATTTTCTCAATTAATCCTGTGAGATGTTTGATCCTGTTAGATTATTCTTCCAAGAATAAGTCATTGATTTAGGGTCATTTACTTCTATTTAGAAAATTGGAAAAATTGTGAACAATTTCCCCTTCCCTCTTTAAGGATTGGTCTATTGTCTTTTTCTCTAATTTGATATAATGTCTTAGACTCAAACTTCATACTTCTCATAGAGTGGTCATGAATTGTCACTCCCTTAGCTCAGAAAGAACTTCTGGGCCTGATAACTAAATAATAATACTTTATTATGAATAAACATTTTAAAGCTTATTTCAAATCACTCTACATGTGACAATATTTATTTTATCATTCAGAATAAAGTTGGCTTAAAATACAACTGATATTTTACCAATGATGAAATTAAGACAGAGAAGGAAGGTAGCATTCTCTGGGATACATAGATCATATTTAATGGTGCTTGAATTTATCTTGGGACTCTAAAGCATCAGGAGCATTTGACCACAGGGATCATTTATATTCAAGCCTGGCCTCAAGGCACCCTCAATTGAAAATCCCTTTTTGTCTAGAAACTATTTCTTTTCCATCTAAGATTTAGGTGTCTGCCACTCCCTGCAACAGCTACCTATTGTTGAGGCTTCCTACCTATTGTTGAAGGTTTCCAGGCTGCAGTTGTCCTGTTAAGGCTACAGAAACAATTGTGACTGCAGAGATAGGCCCTTCTAGGTTAAAATCCCTATTTCACAGAAACACTTTTACCAGGGTACATAGTAAGTAATCCCATGAATTTGGGTCTATGAAAATAGGTTAATTCCAGTAAATTTTATTAGATCCTGGAAGTCATTTCCATTTCCCATGCTTAATAAATATTTTAAACCTTCCCCATGACCTTTGAATCCCCACAGTCCTGGCTTTCCATACACATTCAGTAGTTCATTTGAAACCTCTTTCAGAAATGAAATAAGTACTTTTGGATGTAGCTATTTTGGGCCATTGAATTTGAAATTATTCCTCTATTGGCATCTTTCCCATAACAGATGAGGCATTATCTCTTATCCCAGCTGTTTTTCTATCACTAACTTTGTGTTTGAATCTCACTCCTTCCTGTAGTAACATTAATTTTATATCTTTATTTATGTTATACCCTTTATTTTAAACTACTCCCTCTCAATTTGATCTATCTTCTTAGACTTCAAACACATTCTAAAATCTGCCATTCTGAAATTTGAAAAAAAAAAAAAACTTTTGAATTTTTATTTCCAGCTGATGGTCTCTCATCTCCTTTCAATGCAAGCTGAAAGCAGAGTCCATTCATCAGCATTTCTCTTCATCTCACCCCTTCTCACTCTTTTCAGTCTGGGCCTTTCTTCCTATTCATGACCATCAGTCTTTATGACAATATTCAATCAGTATAACAATCTCATAAGATTTTGTCATCCTTCATCATATTTCACCCTTAGCAGAACTGGATTAATTTCTTAACACTCAAAATCTGTATAAGAAGTTCTTCTCTTAAGGGGCATATAGTCCATCCCCTGTGTCACTTGGATCTCTATATGTTCAGGGAGCACTCCCCTTGGATTCCAGGTGTCTTCTCTTCCTGTAGGAATTTTGCACAATGAAGCTTATTGACACCATAAAACCACTGCTTTGCAAGTGGTCTTGGTGAAGCAGGCTAGTAAGATAGGGAATCAATATATGGATCTGGAACCTGGCAAGAAGCCAACATGGACATCAGTACCCCCCAAGATGGCTGCTGGAAGACCTTCATGAGAATCCCATTCAGAATGAGATTTCTGAAATTCAGAATGAGGTTTTCTCCAGAAGTCAGGAGAAGCCCCATATATTCTCCAGGGGCCTTACCATTGGGCCCTCCTCGAGGATTGATGTGTGGGGTAATCAATCAAACAGCAAACAGCTGGAATACCTCCCATGTCATTAGCAAAGGGGTGGAATAATTAATGGTTTAAAAAGCCAGCAAACCCCTCGCTCTTTCTCTCTCTCTCTCACACACACACACCTTCTGTGCCCTGCTCTTGCCATGTCCCTGCCCCACATGGAACAACATGCAAGTAAAATCTGGGCATTTATAATCTATAATGGGAAATTGTAGTCTGTAAATCAATCCTCTTTATCAATTTTCAGCCCCTTCCTCTCTACCTGGGATCCATGATCTGTTTTTTTCTCCCATTTCTCTTCCCTCCTTACCTTAATAAATTACTGGCCTAATTAACCTGATGTGCTCTTGAAATTCATTTCTGCAGGATAGTCAAGAACTTAATCTGATAACATTGGGGTCACAACTGATACTCAGTATCTCCCATCTTGTTCATTCTACACTTCCCTCACTCCCACCTAGTCCCTCTGCATGTCTAAGAAGCTTACCAGGAGCCAGATCAACTCTCTTAGGTGTGATCTCCTGCTCACAATGCCCTTCTCAGGAAGGGTTGACTGCTCTTGTCCATTTATTAACACAGTAGGGCAGGGGTGCCGTAGTAAATCATGTGGGTGCCAAACATATTCTTCCTTGTCCCTCTTATAAAACAGCATACTTCCTTACTCCTGACAGGCCAGATCAAGAACTCCTGCCAAGACAGGGTCCCCTATTCTTGCCTATCAGGCCCTGAGCCTGAAGAGCAAGAATTCCCAGCTGGTGACCAGAGCAAAAAGTTCAGTGGTACTCTTCTTGGGTCTTTGTTTTTTAAATAAATATTAGAATCAGTTTGTCAATTTTGTCAGGAAATTCAGTGTGAAGTGTGAGAGGAATTTCATTGTATTAATTAGATAAGTGACATATTAACACTATATTGAATCATACTATTTGTGTTTCTAGAACTATATAAATTTCTAAATGTATTGTTCCTTTTCCAGATTTGAGGAAAACAATAAATGATACCTCTACCCCATTCTTGGTAGGATGGTGAAAACTGGGAAAGATAAAGGGCAAAAAGTAGATGAAGATTAGACTTTCTGTTCTTTGTTGCTATAGGGCCTGTGGAGGACAAGGTTTTGGTGTACCTAATTTCACAGCAGACCCCTCAAGGGAAAAATCTGGACACAGTAGATTGTGAGATAAATTTGACTATGTGTAGTAGAGTGAAAGCAGTAGCTTTAAGATTGTTTTAGAAAAATTTTTATTATAAATGTGTGATTTTTAAAAATGAAGCTAATGACAAAACATTGCAAGAAAAAAATTAAATAAACAAGAAATTTGTAAACAGCCAAATTTAGCAATAAATAATATTTCCATGATGCAAAAATGAATTAATTTAAACTTATGATATAATTATTTTGGAAGTATTGGGTTAGGCAAATACACTATTGAGTGCCAAAAAGAAGTCAATCTATTGAATATTAATTGGCAAAGACAAAATTAAAAATGACAATATATAAACTTAATTAATTAATTAGTTAATGTCAGTATATAAGGAAAATTTGGGGATAACACAAGAATTAAATTATTTCAAAACTGTTATGCCTGTGAAATATGGCTGAAAATGTATAGAAACAGAACAAACTCCTATTTATCATTTTAAGTGTGGCTGTGTTATTCAGTATTTTAATGAAGAGTACTTTGTTTTGAATGTTTGGAAAATGGGGGATTTAGTACCAAGATTCAGGTACCTGAATTATTACAGTGTAGAAAAAGCAGTTCCTGAGATAACCTTCTTGACAATGTTTTTGTTTTGATATGAACAGGATGAGGCAGTGGCAGAATCTTCATTTTATGCACAGGTTTTAAACATTGTGAAATAAGACATTGGAATGAATTCTGAACCAGTGCTACTCATTCTTCAATGTATCTCCTGGGATATGAATCCTTTGGGATCTTGTTAAAATGTAGATTCTGATTCTGTAGGTCTGCTGGGGTGGGGGCTTTGATTCTGATTTTCTACCAATCTCTCTGACATGCCCATGCTGTAGGCCCACTTACTATACAGTGTAAATCTGAGGCCCTGTTTTGGATCTCAGCTCCTTAGAGGAGTGGCTCCCAAAATTCTGATGCCTACTGAAAACATCTGAGAATTTTTCAAACTCTAAGTTCCCATGCCAAACACAGGAACAACTTAATTCATATGTCTGAATGGGACCCAGGCATTAGAATTTTTTAAAACTCCCAGGTGAATTCAGTATGCAGAGGCATTTGAGATCCACTTTCATAGAGTATTTGATGCAATATGGAAAACTTCTATATTAATATGTGTTAATAGTATTCAGAACAGAAATTGTATGGATTTTTTTTTTCATTTTGAATAGTCTGATTAAAGAATTTACCATCTTTGTATTCACTGGAATGTTATATTCCCTATGTATTTTACAGGGTTACAAAACATGTCTCATTTTAAATATTACCCTAAAAGTAATTTCAGGGAAAAAATGTTCTTATGAAACTAAACTTGAACTTTTAAAAAATTATATGGACAAGAAACTCTCAAACAAAACTGGATTAATATTTCTTGCCTACTTAACTACATGACACTTTTCTTGTCCTAGTCACCTTCCTCAAAAAAACCTCATGTGGAACCTAGCTATAGATAAGAATTCTTCCCTGATGGAGTTAGGGGAAAGGAAAAGGCCAGAAAATTCTTTGACAATCAATTCCATCCATGGCTATTAGGGAGTAACTGCTTTGCTTCAAGTACAGTACATTCTTTGCAAGGAAGGCCAGATGTTGTTCCAAATGGAGTGGTACTCTCCAACCACATAGAAGTACAGGAGTTTCCTTTATACCTTTATGGTTGTCTGCCTCTTCCCACTGACAGTGGCAATGACTCTTCACCAACCCTATTTGGTGCAATGTTGGGTTAAAAGGCAATGCTGGGCTGGCTGACGTCTTCTCCAATGAAAGGTATTGGATGATCTGAGAAGCTGAGAAATAACCATATGATGACATTCAAAACAAATGTTTCTAGAGAAGAAAACATCAGATAGTCTGGTTAAAATGTTTTCAAAGTTGGAAGGAAATGGGGTATATATGAGCAATTCCTACATACCAATATAATCACCTGACTCTTGAAATGCTTAAAGTCTGGTAGTAAAAAGGAATTTTTAATAAAAAGAAAATGATTGTCATATATACTAGCCTAGGTTTATGTTTCTCAAAATATTTTTCTACTGACATTTGTAGCCAAATTTAGATAAAAAAAATATCCACTAATAATAGGGAATTAAAAGTGAAACAGTTAAGTTTCTCTCAAATATAAATTTCAGTTCTTACTGTCAGGCAATAAACTCATGTAATACTTTATGGTAGGCACTTAGATTTTTAACTCTTTCCCATTTTTTTCTTAAGGCACTGTGATATGTTGTAAACTGTCTTCACCTAAATCCACTAACCTTAAGAGTCTGATTATCCCCAACCCAGGGAATCCACTGAATGCATCTTCATCATACAAGATTCCTCAAAAAACTCCCTGGTTCCTTTCTTCTAGAATTTATCTCTGTTCTGGTCTTCTAGTTCACCAAATTCACCTGGATTTCTCTGGCTCTACTTTCTAGGTATTTGCAAGCTCTTTCTGAAACATTAGTTTTTGGAACTCTGCAGGACATAGTCTCGGGCTTTTCTTATATTCTTCCTCTCTACCTAGGCAGTATCTTCCATTCCTTTGACCTCAAATATTCTCTATATGTTTATAACACATAAACTTCCCAGGCTAAATCTAATTCCAGATCCCAAGGTCTAAATATAAAATTATCCGCTGGGATATTTCAGAGTTTCCTCATCAGTCATGTAGTGGACTTTTGAAAGCTTGCTTGTCTTTAACAATTCAAACCTTAATAAATGACCTTACTTGTCAATTAATACCTTGAGTGAAAAAAACTTAGAGCAATTCTTGTTATAAAATATCTGCAGTTTTAAGAGTTTTCCATCTCTGAAAATGAAATAGTTTTACATTATGTATTCAGAGTCTCCTTGCATTTTTTCTTTTAAATGATCTCTTCTAATATAGCTCTTAAATTCCACAGTTCCAGACTGTTTTATTTCCTAGCATAACTTCATGCCCTTGGACAGGCTTAGCTCAGTGTTAAACTGCAACAAAACATTTCTGAAAAAAGATATCATCAATCACTTCAAGAATGTTGTTCTGTAACTAAGCTTAAATCTTATAGGAGTATATAAGAAAACCATGAAAATGGAGCCATTGATTACCTAAAATGCATGCTAATAATACAGAATACAACTTTTAAAATTTCAGAACAGTGAATTTATAAAGAAAAAGAAAACCATTACTTTGGAATTAAGAGCCTGTGCCTACAATTAATAATAATAAAGGTACAAAGAATAATTACACAAAACTCCCCAAATTTAGCAAAATACAAGAATATGCATATTTAAAAAACCCAGTGAACACCAAACAGGATAAATGTAAAGAAAAATATGACCCCCACATACTGATCAAACTGTTGAATGCTAAGGACAAGAAGACAGTTCTGAAAGCTGCAACAGAAAAGCAGTGGGTTATGTAAAAGGGAGTCCCAATTATATTAAGTGCAGATTGCTCCTCAGAAACCATGAAGGCAAGGAAGCAGTAGGTAAAATACTTAAAGTGGTGAAAGAAAACAATTGCCAACCAAGAATTTTATATCCAGTAAGACTTTCCTTCAAAAATAAGGGAGAGATCAAGACATTCCTAGGTAAACAAAAGTTGAGGGAGTTCATCACCACTAGAACTTCCCTACAGGTAATGCTAAAGGAAATTCTTCAGACTGAATGGATAAGACAGTAGACAGTAGTTAAAAGTGGGATAAAGTACTATGGCCCTCCAATAAGAGTAATCATTTGGGTATGTATAATTCCAGTATTATTGGGTTGTTGTGTTTTTTTTTTTTTGGGGGGGGGGGTATGTGACAACACTACTTACATCCTACAGGTGCTAAAATGCAAATACATAAAAATCATAAATCTATTGTTTTGCACAGTGTATGAAGGTATAATTTTTACCCTTTATAGGAGAGTTATAGGAACAATATATGTGTATACTATTGAATTTAACTTGGTATTACATCACATATGATTGTTTAATATTTAGGATGTTAAATTTTAACCCCTTGGTAACTGTGATGGTTAGAGTAATATGTCAACTCAGCCAGGTAATTGTGCCCAGTTGTTTGATCAACCAAGCACTGCACTAATTGCAATACAAGGACATTTATGGACTTTAGTCACCAGTGAGTTTACTGTATCGATAGCTGATTACATTTACATCAATCAGGGGATTGCCATCAGCAATGAGTGATGCTTTATCACAGCACATCCCAAAGAGTAAAATCCTACCAAGCCTGCTCCAAGATATACACTTGTCAAGTTTTCCAATGCTCAAGACAAAGAAGGAAGACTGAAAGCAGCAATAAAAAGGGAACCATCACATACAAGGGAAGCTAGAAAAGAATAAGTGCTGAATTCTCATCTGAAAACATGGAGGCAAGAAGGCAGTGGTAAGACATAGTTAAGGTGCTAAAAGAAAAAAAAATTACCAGCCAGGAATTCTCTATGCAACAAAATTGGCATTCAAAAATGAAGAAGAGTTCAAAATATTTACAGATAAACATAAATTAAGAGAGTATATCAATAAGAAACCTATGGGAAGAAAGATGGTGTTAGTTTAGGAGGACA
>JAKSZT010051490.1:502237-512545 GCA_026826555.1 Tolypeutes matacus
GGATTTCCATCCCTAGGTAAATAGGCATATATCTGGTGGCAGGTGGGATTGTTTAGACTGTCTCATCGTGGTGTAAAGAGTTTCTCATTTTAATGGTCATTTCTTCTTCAGATCTTGGCTGACTAATATCTGAGGAGGACCTTTTGCAAACATGGTGGTTTTCCTATTAATCTCATTTGGATTGAATCCTAGTTTAATTCACCTGTCTTCTAAGGCCACCTCTGAAAACTTGGAGTTATTTGCAGTTCCTTAAGAGTGGTTATGACCTAGCATAGAGCCATGGGAGCCCTGTTCTGGGTAGACTTAAATACAGGAGGAATCCATTCTTCAGATTGAACAGTGAAGGCTCTAATGACATTGTACATGATCTACAATGTCCCTCTGGACACTTTTTTCCATGTTCCTTCTCATTCTGTCACTCTCTCCACTCCCCTACTTGCTTTTTGATTGCTTGCTCTGATGCCTATGGAAAGAGTGGTGTGATGATCAGGACTGTGTAAGTTTCTTCATAGAAAATAAACACCTGTTTTTAATTGACCCAGGACTGCAGGAAGGGTACATCATTTTACTGTTGTGTTTCTCATGCACAGTCATTAATTAAAAGTATTGTATTTGCCTAATTCTCTGTTCAGGTCTTCCATTTTTGTTCTACAAATTCAGAGGATGTGCTCATGGGTTCACTGAGTTGGGCGGCTGTACCCTCGGACTGGACCATGCATCTTTTGACCCTTATGAGTCACTCTGCCTGACATTTGGGGAATAGCTGAATTGAGTTTTGTGTCCTTGTTCAGCCTATAGATGTTCTTTCCCTCTTGGTGGTGGGCAGGGACATCTGGATGACATTGTCACAGAGTTGGAGGTTGGGGAATGTGCATCACTTTTTTGTGAGGGAGATTTTCCATGAGCTGCCAGCTTTGGTTTTTGCTGTAAACATGAATTTCATTTTACTTCAAATGATTTCAAAGAAGTAGAATGTGACAGCCCAGCAGTTATTTAAATATGATTAACCACCTCTGAATCCTTCTATACAGTTGAAAATCACAAAGAATTATGAGACTAATTGGAGATGCTTTCTGTGAAAGAAAAACTAGAGCTTGCCATCATTAGAGGAGATAATTCACAAAGATCTCCTCTAAATTGATCCGAAGTGGGCTTTTTCAAAGATTAAAAGTCAGGCAAAACATTTGGATCTAGCTTATCATTATTCTCCCAGTAGGTGTAGTTACCATTATTTCATTAATTTTTAAAAATTGTACAGTAATTTTTGTACAAAATTCCTTCACCAGTGAATGAAATCCTGAAGGCCTTCTCATGTTTCAAGACTGTACTTTTCAGAGGAGCTAAATAAATGACTTACATTTTCATGTAGTGGATAATTATCTTTTGATTAGTATACTCATTCTTAGGGAAAAAATTATTTTCCAATGCTATTAGATATTTAAAAGTCATTTACAATGTTTATGATTTGCCAGGCATTTTGCAAATGTTTCTTCTATTTCCAAGGCACCAAATGTGTGCACACACACAAAAAAAATCAACAGCTATTTCCTGAGTAGAGTCTATATCATACATTTAATGTCATTTTCTCTAAACCAGACTATTATCATTGTTCAAAGTATATTTTTATTATAAACAGTGACCTTAGAAAAAAAAATCATGCATAGTGTAAGACTCCACATAGAACAGGCTTCCATGAACATACCACACCAGGATGGAACTTTGTTACAGATTATGAGATATTATCATCAGACTATGACCACTAAGCTCAGTCCAGATTGCATATTTAGCACACATTTTCCATTGTCTCATATTGTCAACATGTAACACTTGGTGTGGATGTTGCATGTGTTTCATGGCTTCTCATGTGTTTACTATTTTCCCCCCTTAATCATCAAGTTGACTCCTGGTTTATTCATAATACATCTGTATTTGGACCACTACTTCTTAAAGGAATTAGAGATTCATGACATTGTTACTAGGAAGAGATCCTTTTTAAATTCATTCTTGTGTGTTCTATTCAGCCTGGTCATCAATTTAGGAGAATTCTATTCCAAAGATTTGCTCCCACTTGCCTCCCTGCCCCCCACCCCAAAACAATGGGCAGTGGATATGTTCAATCCACACCCTCAGGGGATCCCCATGGTGGAGGAGGAGTCAGCCAAATCTCAAAGCCAGACAACCAGTGCCACCAGGCTGTCACATTTCCCTGGACCCGCATGGACCATGTGGAGCCTGCTCCTACCAGTTTGAGATGTCTCTGCCAGGTGCCATTTTGGAACAAAAGACCTGCAGGCTAATTAAGCATTCTTTGAATAGGATTTCCATCCCTGGGTAAGTACCGATATATCCAGTATCACATGGGGTTGTTTAGACTGTCCTGTCATTGTGCTGTAAAGAGTTTCTGTTTTTATGGTCATTTCTTCTTCAAACCTTGGCTGACTGAGACCTGAGGAGGGCCTTTTGCATACATTTGGGTTTTCCTAGTAAGTTTGTTAGGATGGAATACTAGTTTAATTCCCCTCTCTTCTGAGTCCAACCCTGACTGGTTTTAGTTATTTGAAATTCCTTGAGAATGGTTATGACCTAGCATAATGGCTGTTGTAGCCATGATCTGGGTAGACTGAAATACAGCAGGAATCTATTTTTCTGTTTGAGCATGAAGGCTGTAATGACTTTGTACATGATCTGTAATGTTCTTCTGAACATTTTTCCCCATGTTCTTTCTCATTCTGTCACTCCCTTCACTCCTACACTTGCTATTTGTTTGCTTGCTCTGATGCCTATGGAAAGATTGGTGTAATGATCAGGATTATGTAAGTTTCTTAATAGAAAGTAAACACCTGTTTTTAATTGACCCAGGACTGCAGGACTTATACATCATTTTTTTTTCATATACTGATGCATAATTGTTAATTAAAAGGGTCCATCTGGGTCCATAATATTTTCTCAGGATGACTGCTGAAAAAGATTTTGAATTTTCTTGCTGCCTAAAAGTAGAGGTTAGCCTATTTTCATCTCTGGTTATTCATTCCAATGAGATGTGAAGAATTCCCAAATTGGAATTTGATAATCCAGAACTAAATATGGTGTAAATGAAAATAAAATCACTAAACCAGTAATTTCTGTCATTCTTGCAGATTATTGGGCCCAATTGTTAGGGTTGTAAGATACAAATACACATATATGCATATATATTTATATATCATTTTGCAAATGTTTGTATGTATTGTGAGAATTTTGATTTTTACCCATAATAATAAAAAAAAAGATACAAATGAGAATTATATCACCATTGATTTCAATGATGCCAGAATTATTAGTAACATTCAAATATTCTTCCCCTATGTGGTATTGACCTTAAACTCTCTCTCTCTCTCTTTTTAAAATATACTTTTATTATTTTATGTCTGTATAATCAAGTAGTGTTCAACTGAAAAATATTTGTTCACAGAATGATTTACAATTCTAAAATAAACCACATTTATTAATATCTCCAATCCTCTCAGACTGACCTTTACGTTTTTGGGACGTTCTCAAGCATATTTGTAGGAAACAATTTTTCTAAAGTTTATTTTTCTCTTGAAACAAATTTCACTATGAATTTAATAGTTGTTTTAATTTTATTCATGTTACTTTTACAGCATTTGGTTTACAAAAAAAATTCTTGCAGAAAATAGAGAATTTCCATATATCCCTCACTTCTTTTTTATCATTAACTTTGTATATTCTTCTCTTTCCTTTTTGATATTCTCTTTAAAGGGCCAATCCATTATTGTATGTGGTGTATTGAATTCTCCTATTAATAATTTACCACTATCTATTTCTCCTTTCAGTTTTTCAACTTTTGCTTCATATATTTTGGAGATTTGCTGTATATATATATACAGAAAGAGAATTGCTCATTTATATATGTATTTATTTGTTGACTTTTTCTTTAATTGACCTATTCATCAGTATATATTGTTTTTCTTTGTCCTTGGCAGCAGATTTATTTTCAGTATATATTTTTTCATTTAGAGAAAAATCATGTAGAATCAACAGAGTTCCTATACAATCCCCCCCACACATAATTTTCCATATCATTAATATTTCATTTTAGTGTGGTAACTTTGTTACAATTGATAAACCAAGATTGTGATTATTATAGGGTTAATTATACTCCATATACATGTAAAACAGAAAATAACAAGTTTTGAGAGGATGCACAGAAAGTGTAATTTTCATTCATTGTTGTTGGCAATATAAAATAGGCAGCCAATGCACAAGACAGTTTGGCCATACCTCAGAAAGGTAATTATAGAACTATCATATGGCCTGGCAATCCAACTACAAGGTATATACCCCAAAGAATTAAAGCAGTGGCTCAAATATTTGCACACTGATATTCAGTGGGGCATGAATCACAGTTTCCTAAAGACGGAAACAACCCATGTCCATCAACAAATGAATGGACAAATAAAATATGGTTATATACACACAATAGAATATTTTACAAAGTAAAAAAGGAATGAAGTTCTGATATGCAAAACAGCGCTAATACTATGATGTCATCTTGTGTGAAATAAGCTATACTCAAAGAACAAATATTGTGTGATCTCACTGATAGGAAATAATTATAACCAAAATACTTATAGAGGGGAGAGTTGTAGCTCAAATTATTGAGTACATGCTTCCCATATACAAGGTGCTGGGTTCAACCTCCAGTACCTTCTAAAAACAAAACAAACAAAAACACAAAATTTCTTTGGGGAGCAGATGTAGCTGAGTGGTTGAACACCTGCTTCCCAAATACAGATTCCTAAGTGCAATCCCTGGTACCTTCTAAAAAAACATGGAGAGTCAGGATCTATAATATAGGTTACCAGGGTTTGGGGTGGTGATAGAGTATAAGAAGTTAATACTTAAAATGGGTGGAAGTTCAGTGCACATACATACATCCTGCATCACTGCCCCTCCTGATAGTAAATAAAATTGTATGCCACTCATACCAACAAATTCTGGTCATCAAGATTGGGAATGTGATGGACCATGTACCACCAGTGCTTCTGTTTCCTTGATTTGTCCAATAGCAGCAATACTGCCTTTTAGGTGGAGAAAATCACCTTATAGGGCTCTTAAAAGAGCTGTCTGTGGCTGATCTCAGCTCCAACATTTTTGCCTATAATGGTTTGGTTTGGTCAGTGGAAAAGGTTTGTTCAGTATGGGGTTAAATATATACTACTATCAGTTGAATGCAGAAATGCACCCTTTGGCACTTGTGCTCCCAGACTTTATGAAGCACCTGGAAATTATTATGACATTCACTGATGTTTGGTCTACAATTGTTGAGGTAGGGAATGCCTTTTTTTGCCATCCTTCTCTGAGAAGAGGGCCAGGATCAAGTTGCTTTACCATGGCAAGGTCTACAACATACCTTCAGTGTACTGTCACATGAGTATATGAACTCACCCACTATCTGTCCCAATGGTCCAGACAATATTTGAATAAGCTACCCCTACCCAAAGGACAGAGAATGCTCCATTATGTTGTTGACATCATGTTAGTGGGTCAGTGTAAGGAACAAACTGCTCAGGGATTGCATGTATTGCTAACTTGGCTTCAACAATCCAATTGGGTCATAAATTACAAGATACAAGGCCCTGCCCAGTAAGTTATATTCTTAGGTAATATATGGGCCAGAGTCCAGCACTGGATTCCTGACCTGGTATAGGCCAAATTACTGCCCCTAAAGTCACCCACCTCCAAAAAGGAAGCCCAGCAGTTTTTAGGCTATTTTTGTACTTGTGCCAGCATATTCTACATCTTGGTATCTTGGTATCTACCTGGAACCTCTATATTGGGTCATATTGGATCATGCTGAAAGATGAGCCATAGGAATTTTTTTAGGTACTGGGGCAAGGGATTGAAACTGGGACCTCATATGTGGGTAGCTGGTACTTGGCTCACCTGAATTGGTTCCTTCATTTATTTGCTTGTTTTATTTTTTAAAGAGGCACTGGGAATTGAACTGGGGACCTCCCATGTGGGAAGTGGGTGTTCAATCTCTTGAACAACATCCATTACCCAGGATTTTAGATGAGAAAGTTCTGTAGATGAAGTGGATGGATTCCTAGAAACACTCAAACAAGCTACCCTGACCATAGAAGAAATAGAAGACCACCAAAACCAATGACAAGCAATGAGATTGAATCAGTCATCAAAATTTTTCCAACAGAAAAAGTCTAGGACCATATGGTTTCAGATGAATTATACTAAACATTTTGAGAATAATTAATACCCATTCTGTTTAAGCTCTTCCAAAAAATTGAAGAGCAGAGAAAATTACCCAATACATTTTCTGAACCCAACATCACCCTAATACTAAAGCCAGATAAGGATACTACAAGAAAAGAAAATTACAAAACAATCCCTCTAATGAACATAGATGCAAAACTTTTCAACAAAATACTTGCAAATCAAATCCAATGGCATATAAAAACAATTATACATCATGATCATGTCGGTTTTATTCCTGGTATGTGCAAGTGTGGCACAACTTAAGAATATCAATTAATGTAATATATCACACTAACAAACTGAAGGGAAAAAATCACATGATTACCTTAATTAAAGCAGAAAAGGTATTTGACAAAATCCAGCATCCTTTATTCATAAAAATACTTCAAAAGATAGATATGGAAAGAAAGTCTTTCAATATAATAAGAGGCATATATGAAAATCCCACAGCCAGCATCATATCAATGCACAGAGGTGGAAATATTTCCCTCTAATATCAGGAAAAAGGCAAGGATGCCCATTGCCAACTCTGTTATTCAACATTATGCTAGATGTTCTAGTTAGAGCAATTAGGCAGAATAAAAAATAAAAGTCATCCAAATTGGAAAAGAGGAAAGAAATCTCTCACTATTTGCAGATAACATGATTTTATATTTAGAAAATCCTGAAATATCTTCAACAAAGCTACTTGAGCTAATAAATGAGTTCAGCAATATCATTTCCACACTCTAGTGATGATCAAGCTAAGGAGGAAATAAAGACAAAAATTCCATTTACAAGAGCAACAAATGAGTCAAATATCTAGGGATTAATTTAACCAGGAATGTGAAGGATTTGTATTCAGAAAACTACAAAACACTGCTAAAAGACATAAAAGAAGACCTAAACAAATGGATGGATATTCTGTGTTCATGGATTGGAAGACTGAAAATCATGAATATATCAATTCTAACAAATTGATTTATAGATTCAATGCAATTTCAGTCTAAATTCCAACAATCTATTTTACAGAAATTAAAAAGTCAATTACTAAATTTATTTGAAGGGAAAGGGATCTTGAATAGCCAAAAATACCCAAAAAAGAAGGGCAAAGTCAGAGGCTTCCTGACCTTGAAGTGTAATGTGTTGACAGTGGTCAACACAGCATGGCATTGGCATTGGCACTGGCATAAAGATAAATGCATTGATCAATAGACTTGAACTGAGAGTTCAAAAATAGATCCCCACTCTATGGTCAACTGTTTTCTGATGTTTACCAAGTCTACTTTTCTGGGACAGAACAGTTTCTTCAATAAATGGTGCTGGAAGAACTGGGTATCCATAACCAAAAGGATGAAAGAGTACCCCTTCCTCACTCCCTACACAAGATTCAACTAAAAATGGATGAGCAACATAAAAGTCAGGACCATAAAGCTCCTAGAAGATAACATATGGAAACCTCTACAAGTCCATGTAGTTGATGGGGGTTTCTTAAACATTATACCCAAATCATGAACAACAAAAGAAAACATAGATAAATGGGAACTCCTCAAAATAAAACACCTCTGCACCACAAAGGACTTTGTGAAGAGGGTAAAATAGGCTTCCTATACAATGGGAGAAAATATTTGGCAATCACACATCTGACAAGGGTCTAATAATCATGATATATAAAGAGATCCTTCAACGCAACAATTAAAAAACAAATGTCTGATTAAAAAATGGGCAAAAGGCCCAAATAGACATTTTTATAAAGAAGAAATACAAATGGTGAAAAAAACATGAAAAAAAATATTTACATTACTGGCCATTAGTAAATGCAAATCAAAGCTACAATGAGATAACATTTCACACCTACTAGAATGGTCACTATTAACAAAACAGAAAACTACAAATATTGGAGAGGATCTGGAGAGGTAGGAATGCTTATTCACTGTTGGCAGGAATGTAGGGAATGTAGAATGCTACAATCACTGTGGAAGTCAGTTTGGTGGTTCATAAGGAAGTTAGATATAGCCCTACTATGTGACTTGGCAATACCACTAATAGATATATACCCCAAAAAACTGAAAACAGTGGCACAAACAGAGATCTTCACACTGATGTTCATAGTGATATTATTCACAATTGCCAAAAGATGGAAAAAACTGAGGTGTCCATGAACATGCAAATGGATAAACATAGGTAAATACACACAATGGAATATTATTCAGCTGTAAGGAGAAATGAAGTCATAAAGCATGTGACAACATGGTTAAGCCTGGAGGACATTTTGTTGTGGGATGCAAGCCAGGTACAAGAAGACTAATATTGTATGATTTCATTATTATGACTAAATATAATGAGCAAACTCATGGATTAATAGCTAGTATAGGCCACTAGAGAAAAATAATCTGGTTAGAGAATGGAAAGTTGAGGTTTAATCTGTGTAGAATTGGTAGAAAGTTGTTTGTAAATGTTTAGAAATTTACAAAGAATTGAACAAAATTTACAAAGAATTGAACAAAAATATGACTAAAGAGATAAAGGATATTAAGAAGACACTGATTGAGCATAAAGAACAATTTGAAAGCCTGCAAAGAAATGTAACCAAGATTGTGGCTATAAAAGAAACAATGGATGAGATTAAAAATACATGAGCAGAGTGGATGTGGCTCAAATCATTGAGCACATGCTTCTCACATGGGAGGTTCCTGGTTTGGTTCTTAGTGCCTTGAAAAAATATAAAAAATGCAACAAGCAAAACAAATGATAAACCCAACTCAGGGGAGCCAATGTGGCTCAGAGGTTGAGCACTGGCTTCCCACATATGAGGTCCTGGGTACAATTCCTGGCCACCAGTACATCAAACAAAATACATTAGAGGGGAACAGATGTAGTGCAAGTGGTTGAGTGCCTACTTCCTATGTATGAAGTCTTGCATTCAATCCCTGGTACACCCTAAAAACAACAACAAAACAAAAAATTTTTAAAGCCAACTCTCATTGGGGAGTGGGTGTAGCTCAGTGGTTTGGTACCAGCATCAAATGTATGAGGTCCTGGGTTAAATCCCCAGTACCTCCTTACAAAATACATTAGAGGCATTTAAACAGATTTGAATTCATTGAGAACAAAATAAGTGAGCCAGAAAACAGCACACTTGTACTTGAAAAGACAGGGAACAGAAAGAGGAAAGGAAGGAAATAACTGGAATAGGGACTCTGGAAATTGAATGACAACATAAAATTCACAAATATAAGAGTTGTAGGTGTCCCATAAGGAGAAAAGAATGGAAAAAAGGCAGAAAGAATATTTGAGGAAATAATGACCAAAAACTTTTCCAATCTTTATGAGAGACATAAATATTCATACCCAAGAAGGAAAACACACCCCAAAGAGAATAAATCTGAATAGACCTACTCTGATACACCTGCTATTAAGAATGACAAATATCAGAGCTAAAGAGAGGATTCTAAAGCACCAAGAAAAAGTAAAGCTTCACATACAAGAGAAACTCAATAAGACTAAGTGCCAACCTCTCATCAGAAACCATGGAGGAGAGAAGAAAGTGGTATGATGCATTTAAGATACTGAAAGAGAAATACTGCCAGCAAAAATTTCTGTATCTGGCAAAACTGTCCTTCACAAATGAGGGTGAGTTGAACATCTTCACAAACAAACAAAAACTGAAAGAGTATGTAACAAAAGACATGAATTACAGGAGATACTAAAGGGAGTACTGCATCTTGAAAGGAAACAAAACAGTGGCAAGAGACAGAGAATAGTGCAGAAGTGAAGATTATAAGGAAGGTTAATTAGAGTGTAAAAAGACAGACAGTAGTAATATTTGACAAAGGAAAAACAAAGGAAAAAATGGACAAAGTAAGTCATTCCTTTACAGAAATAACATTGAAGGTTAATGGCTTGAACTCCATAATCAAAAGACATAGAATGACAGAATGGATTTAAAAAACTATGAGTCATCTATATGCTGTCTACAAGATACTCACCTCAGATGTAAAGACACAACAAGGTTGAAAGTTAAAGGTTGGAAAAAGATATTCCATGCAAACA
>JAKSZT010051490.1:535639-588448 GCA_026826555.1 Tolypeutes matacus
ATCTTGTTATGTAAAATTCACTTAAAATAAAATTAACCATTTTAAAGTGTACAATTCAGTGACATTTAGTATATTCTCACACTGTGCAAATATTAGCTCTATCAATATATCTATCTATATATTTTAAACAATATCACCACAGAAAAACAGACATTTCAGTAAGCTGGACTTAAAAATAAGATCATAACTGGGTCATGAGAAATTGTACAATGTGGCAATTTTCTCATTTGAAAACAGGATAAATTTAAAAGTGTATTTCAAAAATTTCACTGCCAAGTTTGCTTTTAGAAAAGCCAGAAACATAAAATTATTATAAATTTTGGATTTTTTAAAGTAAATAACATTTAAAATTAACATTGGGAGTTGTATTACTCATAATTATTTTGAACTTTTTTTCATTCATGCCAGCGGTGCAGGAAAAATAACCATTAAAAAATGAATAAAAGTAGATACATAGGGGTAACGTTTTCCCTTTCACCTCTGGCTCTGATATGGCTCAGTCAGAACTGGCCAGTCCCCAACTTCTCCCGTGGAAGGTTGCAATAATTTGCATACTCCTTTCACTATTGTAGATGCATTTCCTTTCTCTCAGAATCTTTATCAGGATTGTCCCCAACAAAAGTCCTGAATCCATAAAAAGTCCTACAGCATGCCAGATTTTGAGCTGGTGAAGCCCTCATGAAAAGATATCTGATAAAATACAACTTGCGAAAACATTACTTGAGAAAGTAGACAATAAACCTTTTTCTGGGAAAAGTGCAAAAAAATGAAATTTTAAAGAAAGATACCTCAGAGAAGCCACAACAAAGGTCCCTCCTCAGCCTTAGGGGTGTAGAAGAAGCTAATTACACATGTAGGCACACCTGAGGATTCCAAGAGCCACTGTGGCTTCCTGTGGGTTGTGCAGGAATGAAGCATTTCTCCTTCCAGTGGAGGCTGCACCAGGGTCATTGGGGATGAACTTGGAGGGCTTCCATCAAGGTTTATTCAGAAAAGTCAGTTTGGTGCCCTCTCTTGGCTGGAGGTACACAGAAGGGGATGTTTTGGGATGTGGCTGGTGGTGAAAATGTGCCCCCTCCCCTGACTGTGGCTGAATCAGTGAGATTGTGTTCAGGGTGTTCAGAGCCAGGAGACTGAGCCTGGGTGCAGTGGACTCCTCAGCACAGTCAACACTGAAGTTTCAGAAAGAAGAAACAGTAGAAAGAGCAGGGACAGTGAGCCTCCACCCCATACCCAGATCTCCTGCCCACACCAGGCATGGACCCAGGTGTTGACCCCCACCCCCACTTATCTGGACAACCCAGGATAAAGTTCCTAATGCAGCACAAAATGCCAGTGGTGATTCCATGTGATTCCCCTCTGGAACCCTGCTGAGCCACAGTCCTCCCCACCTTCATTGTACCAATCTTCTGTCCTGTCCAGTCAGGAGACAGCCACCATTTGTTGGTGTATTTGTTGGGGCTCAAGGAGGTTATCCTGTCTACAAGCACACTTCCACCTGGAAGCATGGCAGACCTAACCCACCATTCCCAGCCGAGGATGCACAGAGATGCAGAGGTCACAGAAGCCCAGAAGGAGGACTGCTTAAGCACAGTGGTTGATTGAGGCCCCTCTGCCACAGCCTACTCCTTGGAACCTGCCCCCAGGAATCCCTGCCACGTAGTCACTGTGTGTGTTTGTTGGTGGAGGATGAAGAGTGTGTTCCATGATGTAAGTAAAGAAACCCCTATTGCTTTTTGTTTTTTTAAGTTTTTTTTTTTTTTTAAGATACTTAGATTACATAAATATTACACAAAAAGTTTAGGGGTTCCCATATATCCCACTTGGCCCCCCTCCCACATAAACATCCTTCATTAATATAGCACATTCATTGCAATTGATAAACATATCCTGGGGCTTTGCCACTAAGCATGGATCATAATTCACCTTATATTCTACACTCTCTCCCACACAGTTCTGCATGTTATGTGATGATATAAAATGACCTACATCTGTCTTTGCAATGTCACTTAGGATGCTTCTAAAGTCCCTAAAAAGCCCCTGAATTACAACTATTTGTCCCTCTCCCTGCCCCCAGAGCTTCCAGTGTCCACTAGTTCCACATCAATGTTGTAATTTTTTCCACTGCCAGAATCACAATATGTCTATAGAAGAATACCAGTAAGTCCACTCTAGTCCTTAGCTCTTCCCCAATCCTAACGATTCTGAGATGGTGATGTCCACTCAACCTCCAATTGACAGAGGGCTTATATCCCATGGAGAATATGGATGAGACTATCCTGCCTGCAGCTGCAGACTCTCTCCATTCACTGAGATGGCCATTGTCCATCATCATCTCCCTGCCAGTTGTCCTGGGTCCAATGAGCTATAGGTAGAGGTTGCAGCTCCACTGAGGTTCTGGACCCAGCTGGCACATGGACAGTCCAAAGACTCGAGTCTCTGAATGTACACCTACAAATGCCAACACCAAGTAGAGGTTAAAATAGAAGGGACAGATGAGCCATGGGCAGGAAAGACATAATTTAGTCCAACTGTCACTCTCAGGAGCACAAACCCCAAATAGGGACCACTGGAAAGGCACCAAACTCCAGAGCTATCCACCCTGACCATAGGACCTGGGTGTTTCCAGAGCCTCAGGAGCCCCACTAATTAGGGTGATATCTACTTAGGAAGTCTATGAGATTCTGCTGAGATGTGCATAAGCATTACCTCTGGGATGGCATCCCGACTCACTTCGAAGTCTCTTAGCCATATAAACTCATTTGTCATTACTTTTCCCCACTTTTACTTGAGGTCTTCCTGCAGTTGTATTGCCAGTTGGCACTTGGTAGCAAACCCTCTGTGCCAGGGGGCCTCATGTCCCATGTAGCCATGTCCCATGATGGGGGAAGGCAATGCATTCATATGCTGAGTTTGGCTTAGAGAGAGGCCACAGTTGAGAAACAAGGAGGCTCTCAGGAGGCAACCCTTAGGCACCCCATAACAATATGCTAGGTTTCAATTTCAAGAGCAAAGATTCATGAGCCAAGTCATCAATATCAAGGGCCATCAGTGGATCATCCTTCACCAGTCTCTGCCCCTGCAATTGGGGGGCTGTTGCTGCTCCCTTAAAGAATGTGGCAGAGCTCTCCAGGATGGGAATTCAGTATTCTCTCGTTCATTGTGTGACCCCCCACCCACTGTGACAATGCCCTGTGAACAATTGTGTATATCTTATATGTATGCTCAGGTGAACTTCCTCCCATGCATCCCCCATCCCTGGCACCCCACACCAATGATCTTCCCCCAACCCAGTTGTAACCTCTCTGTGATCCAAAGCTTCTTCAAAGATTAGGCCATTACAATAGATGAACACAATCAATAGCAAAATGAAATAATAAGGATAAGTTTAAATATAAGAGATACAATACATAAAATTTTTAAAAAACAAAAATAAAATGAAACTAAAATTGGGATATTTAAAAAAATGAAAAGCATTAACAATTTTTTTTGAATTTGCCTTTCATCATTGCAATATCTGGTGTCCTGTCTGTACTGTGACACCTTCCCCCACTCATTATCCAGTGTCTCACTATTTTTCATTTTGTTTTCAAAGAAGTTTTAGGTCACAGCAAAGTCACACACAGAATAAAGGAGACTCTCATATACCCAATATCCTCCCCCTTTCCTTCTCCCCATATTAATACCTTTTTATATGTGGATGGTAGCATTGTTATCGCTGATAAACAAATAGCAAAACATAGCTACTAAACATGGTTAATGGTTTACACTATGGTTTACATTTTAGACCATACTTATAAATTTTGATGATATTTACCATGTCCTGTGTGCATCCCTGTAAGATCATGCAGAACAATTCTACTGACAACTAAATATCCCCTGTTTGACATAGTCTATTCCTTCCTCCCCATCCCTCTGGGGCCCATGGCAACCCCCTGGCTTGACTCATTGGATGACAAGATTCATAGTTACATGTAACAAGACTGAGGTCTTGACACACTGGTTTGTCCTCCCCTATTAAGAACCACACTTGCTCTTGAGACACTCCCACCTGTCTATTTCTGAACAAATTGGTCCCCCCGAGAATGGGAGTCCAACTCCTTCTTGCATGTTATGTGGGTCTCTTCCCACTAATCCATTATGACAGAATGATCACTCACAAACTCCCTAGAAGCCTGCTCCAGGTGCACCCTGTCCTGAGTGCCCCTTATCCAATGCCCTAAACCAGTAACCTTTCCTTTTCATATTGCCATAAAAGCATTCCCAAATTTGTACTTTCAACCACATACACACAAATCCCCAGTGTTCACCTGGTCCCTCTCCAAACCTTCCCCCCAATACCCAGGACTTTCTATCCCACCCTTCCCAATCTACCCTCCTGTCAACCCTGCACCACTGAAACCACTAATATCACTACCCTCCTGTCCTTCAATATGCAACTACACTCTTTCACCTTACCATAGATTTTATCTGTATTGGTGATGCCACACAACCTTCTCCTATCTTTCTATTTCTTGTAAACCTATCTTCCAGAAAATAGCTCTCTGAGACTGCTAAATTCCCTTAAATAATATCAGTAAGGTTATGTATTATTCATCCTTCAATGCCTGGCTTACTTCACTCAACGTAAGTTCCTCAAGATTCATCCATGTTATCCCCTGTGTTAGCACTTTATTCCTTCTTACAGCTAAGTATTTATCCATTTTGTTTATCCTTTTTCTGTTTATGGGCACCTGGATTGATTCCAACTTCTGGCAATAGTGAACAATGCCACTATGAACATTGGTGTGCATATATCTGTTAGTTTCTTTGCTTTCAATTCTCCTGGGTATATACCAAGAGGTGGAATAGCTGGATCATATGGGAGTTCTATAGTTAGTTTTTTGAGGAACTACCAAACTGTCCTCTACAATGGATTGACCATTTTACAATCCCAACAGAAGTGGATGAGGGTTTCCATTCCTCCACATCCTCTCCAATACTTAGAGTCTGCTGTTTTTTTAATAGACGCCATTCTAGTGGGTGTAAGATTGTATCTCATTGTAGTTTTGATTAGCATTTCTCTAATAGCTAGTGATGTCAAGCATCTTTTCATGTGCTTTTTAGCCATTTGTGTTTCTTCCTTGGTGAAGTGTTTTTTCAGATCACTTGCCCATATTTTAAATGGGTTGTTTGTCTTTGTATTTTCAAAGTGTAGGATTTCTTTATATATGCATATTAGGCTCCTATCTGATATATGGTTGCCAAATACTTTCTCCTTTTGGGTAGGTTGCCTTTTTAATTTCTTGATAATGCCCTTTGAGGTGCAAAAGTTTTTAATTTTGAGGAGATCTAATTTATCTATTTTTTCTTTTGCTTCTTATGCTTTGGGTGTGAAGTTCATGAAAACATTTCCTATTACAAGGTCCTGTAGATGCTTCCCTACATTATCTTCTAAGGTCCTGTAGATGATTCCCTACATTATCTTCTAAGGTCTTTATGATCTGGTTCTCATATTTAGATCTTTGATACATCTTGAGTTGATTTTTGTATAAGGGATGAGATGATGTTCATCTCTTATTCTTTTGGATATGGATGTCCAGTTCTCCAAGCACCATTTGTTGTTCTCTCCCAACTGAATTGGTGGCATTGTCAAATCAGATGACTGTATATATGAGGATCTATATCAGAGCTCTCATTTTGGTCCCATTGGTCAGTATGTCTATCCTTGTGCCAATACCATGCAGTTTTGACCACTGTAGCTTTGTAGTATATTTTAAAGACAGGTATTGTGATACCTCCAATTTCATTTTTCTTTTTCAATGTGTCCTTTGTGATTTGGGACCTCTTATCCCTCTAAATTAATTTTGTAGTTTGTTTTTCCAATTCATTTTAAAAAGCTCTGTTGATTTTAATTGGGATTTCATTAAATCTGTAGATTAGTTTGGGTAGGATAGACATCTTAATGATTTTAATCTTCTTATCCAAGAACAGGGAATATTATTCCATTTATTTAATTCTTCTTTGATTTCCTTTAACAGTGTGGTGTAATTTTCTGTATATAAGTCCTTTACATCTTTAGTTAAATTTATTCCTAGGTATTTGATTCTTTTAGTTACTATTGTAAATGAGATCTTTTTCTTGATTTCCTCTTTAGATTGCTCATATTGGTGTACAGAAATGCTACTGATTTTTTTTTTTTTTATTATGGGTAAAAATCAAAATTCTCACAATACATACAAACATTTGTAAAATGATATATAAATATATATGCATATATGTGTATTTGCTTACAAAAATGTTATTTTATATATATATATATACATATATTTTAAGAGGTGCTTAGATTACCTAAAATATTATACGGAACCCACTCGGATTCCCATGTTGCCCACCTCCCACACCTCCCACCACATCCAACACAAACATCTCCCATAGTGTGGCCCACCAACCTCAATGAACTTACACATCCTGGAGCCTTGCCACCAACCATAGACCACAGTTCACACTGTAGACCACACTCTCTCCCACTCAGTTCTGAGTGGTGTGTGCTGATTTAAAATGGCCATCCCAGGGAATGGAGAGGGCCTGCATCTGCAGGCAGGATCATCCCACCCACCATATCCATGGGATATAAGCCCTCTCTCACTTGGAGTTGGAGTGGACATCACCATCCCAGTCGCCTCTGGATTGGGGGAAGAACTATGGACTAGAGTGGACTTGATGGTATTCTCTTGCTCACATATGGTGATTCTTGCAATGCCAGAAATTATAACAATGAGGTGGAGCCAGTGGCCACTTGACAGTTTTTTGGGTAGGGAGGGGATGAGCAGTTGAAATACAGGGGCTTCTTTGGGAGTTGGAGGTTGTCCTGAGTACTGTTGTGGCAATGGATGCTACTGATTTTTGAGCATTCATCTGATAGCCTGTGACTTTACTGAAGTCATTTACAAATTCTAGAAGCTTTGTTATAGATTTCTCAGGGCTTTCTATGTATAGGATGCTGTATTCAGCAAATAGTGAAATTTTTATTTCTTCCTTTCCAATTTGTATGCCTTTTATATCTTTTTCTTGCCTCAGTCCTCGAGCAAGTACTTCTAAGACAATGTTAAATAGAAGCAGTGATAATATGCATCCTTGTCTTTTTCCCGATCTAGGGGGGGAAGCTTTTAGGATTTCACGATTGAAGGTGATGTTAGCTGTGGGTTTTTCATATATACCCTGTTGTTTTGTTCCCGGGCTTGAGGGTGATCAGCCCTGCTGCAGCCCGGGGGGCGACACTGGCTAGTTGTGGACCGTCCGGCGTGCACTCCGGGAACGGCGGGGGGGTGAAGAAGTTGTCAGGAGAGCGCAGACCCGGCTCCCTGGTCTTCACGGGGGTTAAGGAGAAGTTGTCACAGGGTTGCCGTTTGGTGTCCTGTGGTCTCCCTGACAGTACTAAATGAAGAGACACCACTCACTTGCTTGCTGGAAGGTAAGACCTTTATTCAGGGAGAGCTGCGCAGTTTTATAGGCAGAGTTGGGCGGGGGTGAGCGTGTTGTCTTCTGATAGGGCTAAGCTGTTGCTGGGCGTGGGGGGAAGATTTGGGAGGGAGGGGGGAGGCTAGAGGAGAAGGCCAACATGTCCAAATAAGGTTATGGCTGTGAGGGAGTGCTGTGATAGGCTGAGAGAAATGGGGAAGTTGGGTTCGGGGAAGAGAGAAGTTGGCTCCGGGAAGCGGGTGGGGCGTAGCGCCCCACAGACACCTGTGGCAAGGTTTGGTAAACATTACCTCAATACCCTTTATCATGTTCAGAAAGTTTCCTTCTATTCTATATTTTGCAGTGTTTATTGATCAGAAAAGAGTGCTGTATTTTGTCAAGTACTTTTTCTGCATCTACAGAGATGACCATGTAATTTTTTCCTTCCAATCTGTTTATGGGGTGTATTACATTGATGCTCTTATGTTGAACAATACTTGCATACCTGGGATGAAACCCACTTGGTCACGGTGTATAATTCATTTGATACTTTGTTGAATGTCATTAGCAAATATTTTGTTGAGGATTTTATTCTCTAGGTTCATTAGAGAGATTGTTCTCTAATTTTCCTTTCGTATGGCATCTGTGATGGTTAGGCTAATGTGTCAACTCGGCCAAGTAGTTGTGTCCAGGTGTTTGTTCCAGCAAGCACTGGGCTAATTGTAATACAAGAGCATTTATGGACTTCACTCACCAGTGAGTTTACTGCGTGGATGGCTGATTATATCTGCATCAATCAGGGAGATTACATTATCAATGGGTGGTGCTTTTACCCAATCAGTTGAATGACTTAAAAGTGGAAGTGATTTCAACATTCAGAGAGAATTTCCCAGCTCGTCGTTGGACAGGCAACTTCTCCCAGAGACTCATCAACGACCTTTCATTGGGCTTTCATCGGAGCCCCTGGTTTGCAGCTTGCTTGAGGAACCTGGACTTGTGAGTCCCCACGGTCGCGTGAGAGACTCTTTTAGAGTTCCATATTATTCACAGATATCTCCTGCTGATTCTGTTTCCCGAGAGAACCCTGACTAATACAGCATCTTTGTTTGGCTTTGGTATTAGAGTAATGTTGGTATCTAGAATGAGTTAGGCAATGTTCCTTCTACTTCTATTTTTTGGAAGAACTTAAGCAGGATTGGTGTTGGTTCTTTCTGGAATGCTTGGTAGAATTCACCTGTAATACCATCTTGTCCTGGACTCTTCTTATTTGGATGTTTTTGTTGAATGACTATCTGTTTATTTGTAATTGGACTGTTGGGTTCATCAATTTCTTCTTTTGTCAATGTAGGCCGCTTGTGAGTTTCTAGGAATTTGTCCATTTCCTTTAAATTATCATTCCTGTTGACATATAATTTTTCAAGGTATTCTCTTATGATTCTCTTTATTTCTGTGGATTCAATGGTAATATCCCCTACCTCATTTCTAATTTTGTGTATTTGTATCTGCTCTCTTTTTCTTGTTAATCTGGCTAAGGGTTTGTCCATTTTATTGATCTTCTCAAAGAACCAGCTTTTGGTTTTGTTTATCTTTCTAGTGCTTTCTGATTTTCTATTTCATTTAGTTCTGCTCTAATCTTTGTTATTTCCTTCTTTCTACTTCTTTTAGGGTTAGTTTTTTGTTATTTTTCCAGTTCCTCCAGGTGTTCAGTTAGGTCTTCAATTTTAGCTTTTTCTTCTTTTTTGATATATGCATTTATGACTATGAATTTCCCTCTCAGTAGAACTTTTATTGCATCCTATAGGTTTTGAAATTTTGTGTTGTCATTTTCATTCATTTCAAGGTAGTTACTGGTTTCTCTTGAGATTTCCTCCTTGACCCACTGTTTATGTAAGTGTGTGTTGTTTATCATCCATATGTTTTTGTCTTTTCTGGTTCTCTGGCCCACACTGATTTCCAATTTCATTCCTTTGTTGTTAGAGAAATTACTTTGTATAATCTCAACCTTTCTGAATTCATTGAGATTTTTTCTGTGGCATAGCATGTGGCCTATCTTGGAGTATGATTTATGTGCACTCAAGAATGTATATCCTGCTGTATTTTGCTGTAACATTCTGTATATGTCTATTAGGTCCATACCCTCTAATGTATTATTTAGAGTCTTTGTTTCTTTGTTGACTCTCTGTCCAGATGCTCTGTCTAATGGTGATAATGGTGTTTTAAAGTTCCACTATAATTGCAGAGGCATCTATTTCTCCACTTAGTCTTTCCAGTATTTGCTTCATGTATTTCGAGGCAACCTGATTAGGTGCAGAAATGTTTATGATTCTTCTTTCTACTTGAAAGATTACCCCTTTTACTAATTTATAGTGTCTGTCTTTGTCTCTTACAAGACTTTGCATTTAAAGTCTATTTTGTCTGATATTAGTATAGCTACTTTTGCCCTTTTTTGTTGTTGTTTGCTTGTAAAATTGTTTTCCAGTGATTCACTTTCAGCCTCCTTGAATCCCTGACTTTAAGATGGGTTTCTTGTAAAGAACATATAGATAGGTCAAATTTCCTTATTCATTCTGCCAATCTGTGTCTCTAGACTGGTGAGTTTAATTCATTAACATTCAGTGTTATTACTCTCAAGGAATTTCTTACATCAGCCATATTTTCTTTGAATTTATATATGTCATATGTTGCTTTTATTTCTCTTTTTGTCTTTTAGTTGTTCTTACACTCTCCTCCAACTCTCTCTCCTGTTTTTTTTCCCTTTCAACCTGCAGAACTTCTTTTAGTATTTCTTGAAGGGCAGGTTTCTTAATTTCTGTTTTTCTTTGAGTATTTTGAACTCTCCATCACTTTTGAATGCCAGCTTTGCTGGATAGAGTATTCTTGGCTGGAAGTTTTTTTCTTTGATTACCTTGACTATGTCATACCACTGCCTTCTTGCATCCATGGTTTCAGATGAGAAATCTGCACTTAATCTTATTGAGCTTCCCTTGTATATGATGGTTCTTTTTTCTCATACTGCCTTGAGTATTTTCTCTTTGTCTTGAACATTGGACATTTTGACAAGTATATGTCTTGGAGTAGGCCTGTTTGGATTTATACTGTTTGGAGTGTGCTGTGCTTCCTGGTTATGTACGTCCATCTCCTTCTATAGGGTTGGAAAGTTTTGAGCCATTACTTCCTTCAATACTCCTTTTGTTCCCTTTCCCTTCCTTTCTCCATCTGGGATGCCTATAATGTGTATGTTTGTGCAATTTTGTGTTGTTGTTTAAATTCCAAAGTTCCTGCTGGATTTTTTCTATCTTTTTTATCTATCTGTTCTACTACCTGTTTGATTTCAGATATACTGCCTTCCACATCACCAATTCTTTCTTCTGCCTGTTCAAATCTGCTGTTATATCATCCCAGTATCTTTTTGATTTATTGGATTGTGCCATTCATCACCATCATATCCATTATCTTTTTATGTATATTTTACAACTTTTTCAGTATGTTCTTCCAGTGTCTTCTTAATATATTGCTTCACTTCATTAAGTCGGTCCATGATATTTGTTTGTACAGCTTTGATTAATTGTTTGATGTCCTGCATCTCTTCCTGTTTTTTAGTTTGTTCTTTGGACTAGTCCATGTCTTCCTGTTTCTTAATATGGTTTGTAATTTTTTGTTTCCCTCTGGTCATCTTTTTATCCTGATGGGTTTATTCAGTTGATTAGCTTCACTCTCTGCTCTATAATTTTATTTAGCTGTTGGTTTTGTGTGTGTGTTAAGTTTTCTTTTTGACACTTTGTTCTTCTTGTCCTATTTTCTTGCTGTTTAATATGTTCCTTTGAAGGAAAAAGATTAGGACTAGAGAAAGCAAAAGAGGTAAGAAAAGAAAAAGGATAATGGTAATAATAATAATAAAAGTTAGAAGTGGGCTCATATAAGACTTAGTAAAATGAATATTTAACTCATGTAAGCAGTGTAGAGTAATAGGAATAAAAAAAGTGGAGTACCTAAAATGAAATGGGAAACTGAATAGAGGAAAATATATAGGATGATTTAAAAAGCTAGACTGATAAGGAGAGAGAGAAAGAGAAAAGAAAATACAGAAAGAAAAAAGTTAATAAAAAATGGAAAACAGAATAGACAAGATAGAAATTGAAACCAGAAAAGCTAAGTACTAAATTTAAAAAGTGCAATGTAAGTAACACAAGAGAATGCAGAAGGTAGAAAGATGAAGGAAGCAAAAGAGATAGCTTTGCTAGACAAAATCAGTATACATAGAAAATGGGAAAACAAGGAAGAAGAAGCACAGTAAAGAAGAAACAAGCTAGCAGCACCTAATTTAAAAAGGGGGCATGGAGAGGAAGGAGGAAAGAAACACAAGGAAAAAAACAAACAAAACACAAGAAAGCAGTCAAAGAAAGCTAAAGAAGAAGAGTGTTCCTTCTTGGGCCCTTGAGGAGCTTCTCAGGCTGCCTGTGTTCATCAATTATTTACCCTTCAGGCTTCTCTCTGCAGATTTTGAGGTGGGTTTTAGTGAGTAAACTTAGTTAAATTTTTTTAAAGTAACATTTTTTTTTTCGGAAAAATAAGGGACCCAAAAGAAGCTCATACCAAAACAATGTTTACGTTTTCCTTGTCCTAAAGTATCAGCTGGATGTTAGATATCCCAATGGATCATTACTCTTACAGGAGCTGGGAATAGAACTAGGGCCCTCATATATTCAAGGAAGAAACTTCTCCACTGAGCTACCTTTCTAATTGGGTCAATTAGCTCTTCAGAAATCTATTCAGTCACTTTCCCTTGGGCAGGTTTGACTCTCCTAGGGCAGCAGTATTCAGCAGTCTGTGTGAGCAGATTCCCCCTCTCCTGGCCAGGTTGAGTTCCCTTTTCAAATTCAAATGGAACCCTGATGACTGAATGTACCACATTAAAATGATTCTCAACCCTCTTCTAGACCACTGGTCCTCCCAGGAGACCCTAAATAGGCTCTTGAAAACTTATTTAAGCAGTTCCTAGTGCCTGACTCCCTTAGGGAAGGAGTTGAAATTTTGATAGTACTCAGTGTGGAACTATTAAATTGGCTGACTCCACCCTTTCTCAGGTTAAGCCTCTGTATCCCAGGGCAGTTAAGTAAATCTGGCTTCCTCAGCAGATTTGCCTCTCCCTTCAGCCTGGTGCCACATCGAGCTGGCTGGTGTGCTTCCCAATGCTGAAAAGGGGCCCAGACAACCAAACCCACAGAAAAGAAACCCCTCTCCACCCCTTGCCAGAATCCTCCCACTCTTTGAGAATGGGTGGCCAGCAGGACTCAGGGCACATCCTGACATCCTGCCCTGAGGGTGGGACTTAGCTATCCAAGATATCCAGGCACAGGGCTAAAAACTCATGGTTTTATTTTGAGCAATCTATCTCCCTGTCCAGCTCCCTCTGGGTTGATGCCCCAAAGGCTCCTGCTCCCTGGTCTTCCAAAACAGCTCTCTCAGGTAGGATCCTGTCCCCAGTCAACCATCTTTAGTGAGAGATATGGTGAGCACCAACTTAAAGTGACACCATCTTGCTTACTCTGACTTTTGTTTTTCATTCTTGTGAATTTCTCATGTTTGCTGCTACTATGTCACATTTACATTGTCCCCAGGGTGTGAAAAATTAACAAGTTAAATAGAATTTCAAAGCTTATTCTACACTGAGAAAATAAATTATGTTCCTCAACAACTTTATATCATAGTATCTGATCCATCCTGAGGTAATGGGCACATATAATGTCAACACTCTACAAGGTGAGATCAAATGTCTTAGGAGCTGAGCTAAGTATTTGTCTCCACCTATTTCTATGTCTAGAGTGTATCTTAAGCTCTCTCTGCATCTCTATCACCATCTATATATAAAGAGGTTGAAAACTCAGAGGGCTAGTTTGAGGTTCCTGTGGGAACCAAGAAAAGAGCTCAGAATCCCTATGCCCCCTTTTAGTTCTTTTATACTCTGTTTTGAATTCAAATACCCTGTGAGCAAGTCTCAGAGAAACAATTTGCAATATCAGAGTCCTCCCTTGATTCATTTTGCCACAATTCTTCTTTAGAGTTGTGATTTGTGAGGTTCTACCATGTTTTTCCATCTTCCTTTTGGTAGTAGTGACAAAGCAAATGAAACGACTTCTCTATGTTACTGCTATAGGTGTGTTAAATTAGATTTCCAATGGGAAGCAACTAGGAGACTGGGTATAATAATTTAAATTGAAAACTAATTAGAAAAACATCACCTAGAGCAGTCTTGCAACAGGAGTTTGTTGGGGCCATAACCCAAGGGCCTTGAATCTTTGAGCTGCCCATGTGCAGCTGGGCCCTGAATCTCAAATGAGTTGCAGGACCTAATCCCCAATTTGTTGGACTCACCCAGTACAACTGGCAAGGAGGAGATGATGGACAACCACCATACCAAGGAACCGAGAAAGTCTACAATATCAAGCAAGATAGTCCCATCCATTATTCATATGAGATTGAAGCCCAATCTGGAGTTGGAATGACCATCACAGTATCTCAGGATTGGGGAATGAAATATGGCCTAACATAGACTTACCAGTATTTTACTATAGATTTATTATGATTATATCAATGGAGGAAATTATACCATTGAGGTGGAGCCTGTGGTCACTGGAGGTTCTGAGGGCAGGGAGAGGGAAGAACAGGGTTTAATATGGGTGCACTTTCAGTACTTGGAATTGTCATGAATGACGTTGTAATGACAGATAAAGGCCATTATATATCTTGTCATAACCTACAGAATTGTGTGGGAGAGAGTGTAATTGGCAATGTAAGCTATCATCCATGCTTAGTGGCAATGCTTCAAGATGAGTTTATCAATTGCAATGAATGTACCACATTAATGAAAGATGTTGTTAATGTGGGAAGGTTTGGGAGATGCAGGGAATAGGACATATGTGAATCCCCTATATTTTTTATGTAACCTTTATGTAATCTATCTTTAAAAAAAAAAAAAAAAAACAGAACCTGAATAGAAGGGAGAGACTTGGAGACTCTGCAATGTGCCTTGACATGTGACAAGCTAAGGGCCAAGGATCACCAGAAGCCAGGCCCAGAATGTCATTCTTTTAGGAGAAAGCCATCACCTTGATGATGTCTGGTTTTGGATTTTCTCTTAGCCTCAAAACCATGAGCTAAAAAAAATTCCCATTGCTTAAGCCAACCCTTTGCAAGGTATGTGCTTGAGCAGCCTAAGAAACAAAAATTATCCTCAAACAATATTATTTAAACATATCAATAATCACTTCCAGCCTCTCTTCTCATTTCACACACTGTACTACTATCTGACACATTTCTTTGATTGATGACATTTCTTTCATTTCTGTCCTTATAGTGACAGTGACCATACTATAATCTGGACTTCATTTCTGAGCTTTCATCTCTGTATGCTTGTGCCTTATGTAAGGAAAGATAAAAAATTTAAAATGAGAGTCTTTATTCTCCCTGTTGAACATAAGGGAAGAGACATCCTTCTCCCTCCCATCTTTCTGAATATTTACTTAAAAAAACCCATAGTTATAAGTAATACTACTTTCTCTGCCCTTTTGTAATGAATATACTTGAAAATGTGTGTGAAAGTTTAACTGAGTCTCTTGCAAATTTTATCACATAAGGTCTATACAAGAAATGAAGCCATTTCTCTGCAATGTAATCAAAGAAAATTGCTCCAAATTTCCTGATAAGAGATGATAATAACTTATGGAGGTTGAGGTTTAGGGGAGTGTGTTCCTGGCTCCAAATTATAAACCTACCTCTGGTCATGAAGATATGAGAAATAACTTGAAAATATATATGAAATGGGTTGTATCTGCTTATTCAAATTAAAAAAAAAAACAAGATTTCTATCTGTTTTTGAATATCTGCAGATTGCCTGTGATGCATCACATTTTGCTTTAATGTTTATTCAATGATAAAATAGTTTTTCTCTCTCTTCTACCTTTGTAGAGAGGTTTCTGTGTTGGGATATGATTTTCTTTTTATTTATTTATTTATATTTCCCCAAGAGTTACGAGCACCTAATATAAAATATATCTCAAATTGAAGACATTACCTTCCCCCAAAAGAGTGAAAGTTATATCTCCTCCAATTTCCAAATCTTAATTAATGGCTTCATTAAACATCCAGGAATTAATTTTTGAAACTCCCTTTCAGCACCACAAAACTGAATGGAGCATTGTTACTCTCTCTGCTCTGAGTACTATTGTCATCCTTCATCATTCCCAATCACACACACACATACACACACATGACCACAACTTATTCATTTTCCTTCAGTGACAGTTTAAGTGTTATTCCCTCTGAATTCCTTCTTTATCTGAACTCCCACCTATGTTAGCCTTTCCCTTCTCTGACCAAGCTCTCTTGAACAGAACACTACTTCATCTTCAGGCAATACCTGTATTTTGTCATTATATATTTATTTATTCATTCATTTCATTGTCTCTCATCTTCCCCATGGAACTATTTGCAGAAAAAAAGACCCCAGAATCTTAAAGTAAGAGAGTTTACTCTCTGATCATTACATATGAATTAAATTCCTGGAGAATTCCTTCTAAACAATAACCAGATCTGCTCTCAGATAGTCTGCCCCCAAATGTCTGCAGTGAGATGACACAATTATCTTCAGATTAAAATTCATTTACAAAATAAAAGAGATACATCTCTCTTAGGGAAAATTCTCACTGATACTCATCTGAACTCAAAGAGATGGAAAATCCAGGGCCACTGGATCATTATTGAGGGTGCTATCACCACATTCCAGAACTCAGCTTCTTTTTTAAAATTTTATTAAAGAAGCTGTGGGTTTTCAGAAAAATCATGCATAAAATACAGGGTTCCCATATACCATCCACCAACAACAATCTGCATTGGTGTGGAATATTTGTTACCATTCATTAGAGCATAATTTTATAATTGTACTATTAATAAATGCCCATGGTTTATTTTACAACTCAATGTTTATGTCATATAATTCCATCAATTTAAAATTATTTTATTATATTAATATTTATACAATATAACATTTCCCCTTTTAATCATACTCAGATCTATATTTCAATGCTGTTAATTGTGTTCATAATGTTGTGCTACCTTCACCATCATCCATTACCAAAACATTTCCATCATTACAAATAGGGACTATATACATTTTAAGCCTTAACTTCCCATTCCCTATCCCCACTCCACTCCTGGTAACCTATATTGCAGACTGTGACTCTACAAGTTTGCTTTTTCTATTTGTTTCAAATCAGGGAGGTCATACAACATTTGTCCTTTTGTGCCTGTCTTATTTCACTCAACATGATGTCTTCAAGGTTCACCCATGTTTTTTAATGTATCAGGATTTCATTCCTTTTTACAGCTGAATAATATTCCATTATATATATATATACCACAATATATACATTTTATTTGTCCATTCATTTGTTCATGGACACAGATTGTCAAAGCTTCTTTCTTGATCTAGAAAAATCACTATTGAAAGTGCCTCTTTATGCTGTTAATAACTTCATCACCTTGCATAAAAAGGACACACCCTGTTTACCTTAAATGCCAATGAAGAAAAAGCTAATCAAAGTATCACTAAATAAAAAATTTCCATCTAAATATGTAAGGCATGCATATACAGATAATGTAATTAGGTTATATCTTTTCATTCTGTAATTGCTCTAAAATATCCAAAAGTAACTTTCATTCTTTTTCCCAGAGGTCTCACTGTCTTGTGGATTGTAGTTTTGGGGAGGGGCAATACTGTAGAGAACTTTCAGAAAGAGGATCAGTCCTGCTGAAGACTTGTAAAACTACCAATTTCTCTCAGGTTGGTAGCATCAATCTCGTTCTGTATAAGTACAAATAGTTATGCTACCAATATATATTTAATGGAAAGCTATTTTTCATGCATCTAGTGTGCATATACTTTACTATCAAGGAATAAAAATAACATAGATCACAGATTTCTTAAATTCAGAATTATCTGATATCATAAAGACTGTAAAACCCTAACAAGTCTCAAATATTAGGCATTCAAAGCAATGAATTATCCTGTTTCATTACTGATTTGACTACAAAGAGACTGTTTCAACTATTTTTTTAAAATTAATTTAATTTTTATTGCAAGTAAAAATCAAAATTTTCACAATACGTACAAATATTTGTAAAATGATAAATAAATACATATGCGTATATGTGCATTTGTTTACAAAAATTATATATATATATATATATATATATATATATATATTTTTTTTTTTTTTTTAAGAGGTGCTTAGATTACCTAAAATATTACATGGAACCTACCGGGATTCCCATGTTCCTCACCTCCCACACCTCCCACCACATCCCACACAAACATCTCCCACAAGTGTGCCCCATCACCTTCTATGGACTGACACATCCTGGGGCCTTCCATCAACCATAGATCACAGTTCACATCGTAGACCACACTCTCTCCCACACAGTTCTGAATGGTGTGTGCTGATTTAAAATGGCCTACATCCGTTGCCACAACGGAACTCAGGACAACCTCTAAATCCTGAAAAAGCCCCTATATTTCAACTGCACATCCCCTCCCTCTCCCAAAAGTGTCCAGTGGCCACTGGTTCCACCTCACTGTTATAATTTCTTCCATTGCTAGAATCACCATATGTGTACAACAGAATACTATCAAGTCCACTCTACTCCATAGTTCTTCCTCCAATTCTGAAGGGACTGGGATGATGTCCACTCCACCTCCAAGTGAGAGAGGGCTTATATCCCATGGATATGATGGGTGGAATGAACCTTCCTGCAGATGCAGTCCCTCTCCATTCCCTGGGATGGCCATTGCCCATCATTGTCTCCTTGCCAGATGACTTGGATGAGTCCATTGAGCTGTAGGGTAGGAGCTGCAGCTCCACCGAGACTCCACACACATTTGGCACATAGGTAGGCCAGAGTCTCCAGCCTCTGGAAGTATACCTAAGAACTCCAGCATCACATATAGGTTTGAATAGAAGGGACCGGTGAACCATGTGCAGGGAGGACTTATTTGAGTCCAATTCTGTCACTCTCAGGAGCACAGATTCCAAAATTGAGTCCACTGATAAGGCATCAGTCTCTGGGGCTAGCCCCCTTATATAGGACCTGGGTGTCTCCAGAGCTCTCCGGAGCCCCTCTGTGTAGGGTGATATGCACTTTGATGTTCTATGAGCTCCAACAGAGGTGTGCGTAAGCGTTACCTCTGGGATGACTTCCCAACTCTCTTTGAAGTCTCTTAGCCACTTGAACTCATTTGTCTTTACCTTTTGCCCCTTTTATTCAAGGTCTTTTTCCAGTTGTGTTGCCAATTGGCACTTGTTATTAATCCCTCTTTGCCAGGGAGGCTCATACCTGGGAGTCATGTCCCACGTTGGGGGGAAGGTAATGCAATCATATGCTGAGTTTGGCTTAGAGAGAGGCCACATTTGAGCAACAAGGAGGCTCTCAGGTGGCAACCATTAGGCACCCCATAACAGTAAGCTAAGTTTCAGTTACAAGATCAAAGACTCATTAGGATAGACATCAATAAAATGAACTCATCAGTGGACCATCCTATTTTGACAGACTCTGTCCCTGCACTCAGAGGACTGTTGCTGCTCCCTTGGAGAATGTGGCATTCTCCAGGCTAGGAATTCAGATTCTCTCATTTACTGAGTGATTGTCCACCCACCATGACCATGCCCCATCCTTTGATCTTTTGAACAATTTTGTATATCTTTCATGTCTATTCGGATGAAATTGCTCCCATGAAGCCCCCCTCACAGACACCCCCCCACCAATAAACCACTGCAGTACCCATTATAACCCTTCTGTGACCTAAATCGTCCATGAATATGTAGCACATAAAATAATCAAATACACTTAATAGGAAAAAAGAAACAACAATGATAAGCTTACATGCAAGAGACAAACCTAAGGAAAATCAGGAAAAAAACAAAAACAAAAAAACAAACAATCAAACAAACAAATAAAAAATATATATATAATTAGCAGATTGGGACATTCAAAAAAATGGGGAAAAAAGCAAAAGAAATGCCATATATATATACCCACACACATATACATACATACATATACATATATTCTTTTTTTCCTTTTATCACTGTGTTTTCAGATGTCTGGTGTGGTGTGACACCTTCCCCCTCTCAATCACCATTGTCTCCCAAATTTTCATTTAATTTTCAAAGAAGTTTTAGGTCACACAGCACACGGAGTACCAGATACTCCCAGATACCAAACCACCCGTCCCTTCCAAACCCCATATTAACCCTCCCTTTTTTTTGGATGTTAGCATTGTTATAACTGTTATACAGATAGCAAAATATAGCAACTAAACATTGTCAAAGATTTACAGTATAGTTTACAATTTAGATGATACAGTTTAATAAGTTTGGATGATAATTACCATGTCCTGTGTCCATTACTGTAAGGTAATGAAAAACCTTTCCCATGACCACTAAATACCCCATTAGATCTTAACTGTTCCTTCCTCCCCACCCCCCTGGGGCATATGACACTCCCCTGTCTTGACTCATGGAATGTCAAGATTCATAGTTACATGCCCTGGGTATTTGAACCTGCCCTTTCTAATCTACCCACCTATCAATGCTGCACCACCAAACCCAGTAATATCACTACCCATCTGTCCTATCCTTCAATATGCAACTATATTCTATCCCTTTACCATAGATTATGTCCATATGTGTCACGGCTCAAAGCCTGCTCTTCTCTTTCTCTCCCTTATTAACCTATCTTTTAGACTATGGTTCTCAGAGACTGCTCAATCTCCTCAGTTCAAATCAGTGAGGTCGTATACTGTTCATCCTTCAGTGCCTGGCTTACTTCACTCAACATAAGGTCTTCAAGATTCATCCATGTTATTCCATGTGTTAGCACTTTATTCCTTCTTACAGCTGAGTAATATTCCATTCTATGTATGTACCACATTTTGCTTATCCATTCGTCTGTTGATGGGCACCGGGGCTGATTCCAACTTTTGGCAATGGTGAACAATGCCGCTATGAACATTGGTGTGCATATATCTGTTTGTGTCTTTGCTTTCAGTTCTTCTGGGTATATACCCAGCAGTGGAATTGCTGGATCATACGGAAGATCTATTGCTAGTTTTCTGAGGAACAGCCAAACTGTCCTCCACAGTGGCTGGACCATACTACAGTCCCACCAGAAGTGGATGAGGGTTCCTATTCTTCCACATCCTCTACATTTAGTGTCTCCTGTTTTTTTAATAGCTGACACTCTGATGGGTGTAAGAGGGTATGTCATTGTAGTTTTGATTTGCATTTCCCTGATAGCAAGCGATGTTGAGCATTTTTTCATGTGTTTTCAGCCATTTGTATTTCTTCCTTGGAGAAGTGTCTTTTCAAATTACTTGCCCATTTTTAAATGGGTTCTTTGTCTTTTTATTTTCAAGGTGTAGGATTTCTTTATATACGCAGGATATTAGGTTCCTATCAGATATATGGTTGCCAAATATTTTCTCCCATTGGGTAGGGTGCCTTTTTATTTTCTTAATAACATCTTATGAGGTGCAGAAGTTTTTAATTTTGAGGAGATCCCATTTATCTATTTTTTCTCTTGCTGCTCGTGCTTTGGCTGTGAAGTTCATGAAACAATTTTCCTATTACAAAGTCCTGTAGATGCTTCCCTACATTATCTTCCAAAGTCTTTATGGTTTTGGCTCTTATATTTAGATCTTTGATCCATCTTGAGTTGATTTTTGTATAAGGTGTGAGATGGTATTCTTCTCTCATTCTTTTGGATATGGATATCCAGTTCTCCAAGCACCACTTGTGAAAGAGGCCATTCTCTCCCAACTGAGTGGGCTTCGTGGCCTTGTCAAATATCAGATGACTGTATATGCGAGGATCTATATCAGAACTTTCAATTTGGTTCCATTGGTCAGTAGGACTACCCTTGTGCCAATACCACACAGTTTTGACCACTCTAGCTTTGTAGTATGTTTTAAAGTCAGATAGTGTGATATCTCCAACTTCATTTTTCTTTTTCAATATGTCTTTGGCAATTCGGGGCCTCTTGCCTCTCCAAATATATTTTGTGGTTAGTTTTTCCAGTTCCTTAAAAAATACAGTGTTGACTTTTACTGGATTGCATTAAATCTGTAGACTAGTTTGGGAAGGATAGACATCTTGATAATGTTTATTCTTTCTATCACGAACAGGGAATATTTTTCCATTTATTTCAGTCTACTTTGATTTCCTTTAACAGTGTTGTGTAGTTTTCTGTATATAAGTCCTTTACATCTTTAGTTAAATTTATTCCTAGGTATTAGATTCTTTTAGTTACTATTGTAAATGGTACTTTTTTCCTGATTTCCTCCTCAATTTGCTCGTTATTGATGTATAGAAATGCTACTGATTTTTGAGCATTGAGCTTATAGCCTACGACATTCTGAAGTCCTTTATAAGTTCTAGAAACCTTGTTGTAGATTTCTCAGGACTTTCTATGTATAGGATCATGTCATCTGCAAATAATGAAATTTTTACTTCTTTTCCAATCTGGATGCCTTTTATATCCTTTTCTTGTCTCAGGGCTCACACAAGTACTTCTAAGACAATGTTAAATAGGAGTGGTGATAGTGGGCATCCTTGTCTAATTCCTGATCTCAGAGGGAATGCTTTTAGGATTTCACCATGGAAAATGATGTTAGCTTTGGGTTTTTCTTATATACCCTTTATCATATTCAGAAAGTTTCCATCTATTCTTATCTTTTGTAGTGTTGTTATGAGGAAAGAGTGCTATATTTTGTCGAATGCTTTTTCTGCATGTACAGAGATGATCATGTGATTTTTTCCTTTCAATCTGTTTATGTGGTGTATTACATTGATTGATTTTCTTATATTGAGCCATCCTTGCATACCCGGGGTGAAACCCACTTGGTCATGGTGTATAATCCTTTTGATATGTTGTTGAATGTGATTAGCAAGTATTTTGTTGAGGATTTTAGCATCTAGGTTCATTAGAGAAATTGGTCTGTAATTTTCCTTTCTTGTGGTATCTTTATTTGGTTGTGGTATTAGGGTAATGTTGGCATCATAGAATGAGTTAGGTAGTATTCCTTCTACTTCTATTTTTTGGAAGAGCTTAAGTAGAATTGGTGTTAGCTCTTTCCGGAATGTTTGGTAGAATTCAGCTGTGAAGCCATCTGGTCCTGGACTCTTCTTAGTTGGGAGGTTTTTAATGACTGAGTCTATCTCTTTACTTGTAATTGGGCTGTTGAGTTCATCTATTTCTTCTTTCATCAATGTCGGCAGTTTGTGGGTTTCTAGAAACTTGTCCATTTCCTCTAAATTGTCATTCTTGTTGGCATATAATTTTTCAAAGTATCCTCTTATGATACTCTTTATTTCTGTGGGGTCAGTAGTGATATCACCTTGCTCATTCCTTATTTTATGTATTTGCATCTGTTCTCTCTTTTTCTTTGTTAGTCTGGCTAAGGGTTTGTCAATTTTATTGATATTTTTTAAGAACCAGCTTTTGGTTTTGTTTATTGTTTCTAGGGCTTTCTTATTATCTATTTCATTTAGTTCTGCTCTAATCTTTGTTATTTCCTTCTTTCTACTTCCTTTAGGTTTAGTTTGTTGTTGTTTTTCCAGTTCCTCCAAGTGTGCAGTTAGGTCTTCAATTTTAGCTCTTTCTTCTTTTTTAATATATGTATTTATGGCTATGAACTTCCCTCTCAGGACTGCTTTCTTTGCATCCCATAGGTTTTGATATGTTGTGTTGTCATTTTCGTTGGTTTTAAGTTAGTTACTGATTTCTTTTGAGATTTCCTCCTTTACCCACTGTTTGTCTAAGAGTGTGTTGTTTAACTTCCATATCCTTGTGCCTAACCTGTTTTTCTGGCCCTTAGTGATTTCCAATTTCATTCCATTGTGGTCAGAGAAATTACTTTGTATAATCTCAATATTTCTGAATTCATTGAGAGTTGTTCTGTGGCCTAGCATGTGGTTTCTTTTTGAGTATGTTCTATGTGCACTCGAGAAGAATGTAAATCCCCCTGTACTTGGGTGTAGTGTTCTGTATATGTTTATTAAGTCCAGGTCTTCTAATGTATTTTTGAGTGCCTTAATTTCTTCATTGAATCTCTGTCTAGATGTTCTGTCTAATGATGATAATTCTGTGATGAAGCCCCCTGCTATAATTGTAGAGGCATTTATTTCTCCTCTTAGTTTTTCAAGAGTTTGCCGCACGTATTTTGAGGCACCCTGATTAGGTGCGTAAATGTTGATGATTGTTCTCTCTTCTTGAAAGATTACTCCTTTTACTAATATGTATTGTCCATCTTTGTCTCTTATAATAGTTTTGCATTTAAAGTCTATTTTGTCTAATATTAGAATAGCTACTCCTGCCCTTTTTTGGCTATTGTTAGCTTGTAAAATGGTTTTCCAGCCATTCACTTTCAGCCTCCTTGAATCCCTGGGTCGAAGGTTGGTTTCTTGTAGACAGCATATAGATGGATCATATTTTCTTATCCATTCTGCCAATCTGTGTCTTTTGATTAGTGAATTTAATCCATTAACATTCAGTGTTATTACTCATAACGAATTTCTTCCTTCAGCCATTTTTTCTTTGGGTTAATGTATGTCATATGTTGTTTTGTTTCTCTTTTTATCTTTTCAGTTGTTTTTAAACTCTCCTCCAACTCTCTCTCCCTTGTTTTTTCCTTTCAACTTGTAGAGATTCCTTTAGTATTTCTTGAAGTGCTGGTTTCTTCTTGACATACTCTCTTAATTTCTCTTTATTTGTTAATATTTTGAACTGTCCATCATTTTTGAATGCCAATTTTGCTGGATAGATAATTCACAGCTGGAAATTTTTTTTCTTTTAGTGTTTTGACTATGTCGTACCACTGTCTTCTTGCCTCCATGGTTTCAGCTGAGAAATCAGCACTAAATCTTATTGTGCTTCTCTTGTATGTGATGGTTTTCTTTTCTCTTGCTACCTTGAGTATTTTCTCTTTGTCTTGAGCATTGGATATTTGGACAAGTATATATCTTGGAGTTGGCCTGTTAGGATTTATACTATTTGGGGTGCACTGTGCTTCCTGGATCTGCACATCCATTTCTCTCAATAGCATTGGGAAGTTGTCAGCCATTATTTCCTTCAACACTCCTTCTGTTCCCTTTCCCTTCTCTTCTCCTTCTGGGATGCCCATAATGCATATGTTTGTGCATTTTGTGTTATCGGTTAATTCCCTGAGTCCATGCTGGATTTTTTCTATCTTTTTATCTATCTGTTCTACTATCTCCTTTATTTCAGCTGTATTGTCTTCCATATCACTAATTTTTTCCTCTGCCTGTTCAAATCTGCTGTTATGTGAATCCAGCATCTTTTTGATTTCTTGGATTGTGCCTTGTTCACCATCATATCCATTAAATTTTTAGGCATGTTTGCAATTTCCTCAGTATATTCTCCCAGAGTCTTCTTCTTTTTTTTTTTTTTAATTGTGGGTAAAATTCAAAATTTTCACAATACATACCAACATTTGCAAAATGATATATAAATGTATATGCATTTATGTGCATTTGCTTACAAAAATGTTATTTATGTATATATATAAATATATTTTAAGAGGTGCTTAGATACCCAAAATATTACACGGAACCCACTGGGATTCCCATATTGCCCACCTCCCACACCTCCCACCACATCACTCACAAACATCTCCCACAAGTGTGGCCCAGCACCCTCAATGGACTTACACATCCTGGGGCCTTGCCACCAAACATAGACCACAGTTCACACCATAAACAACACTCTCTCCCACACAGTTCTGAGTGGTGTGTGCTGTTTTAAAATGGCCTACATCCGTTGCCACAAAGGTACTCAGGACAACCTCCAAATCCCAAATAAGCCCCTGTATTTCAACTGCTCATCCCCTCCCTGCCCCAAAAGTGTCTAGTGGCCACTGGCTCCACCTCATTGTTATAATTTGCACATGGTTCATCAGTCCCTTCTATTCAAACCTATATGTGATGCTGAAATTCTTAGTATACTTCCAGAGACTAGAGCCTCTGGCCTACCTATGTGCCAGGTGTGCATAGAATCTCGATGTTGCTGCAACTCCTACCCTACAGCTCAATGGACTCATCCAAGTCAACTGGTGAGGAGACTACGATGGGCAGTGGCCATCCCAGGGAATGGAGAGTGCCTGCATTTGCAGGCAGGATCATCCCACCCACCATATCCATGGGATATAAGCCCTCTCTCACTTGGAGTTGGAGTGGACATCACCATCCCAATCCCCTCAGGATTGGGGGAAGAACTATGGACCAGTGTCTTCTTTATATCTTTAATCTTTTCCTTCACTTCTTTAAGTTGGTTCATGATATTTGTTTGGATAACTTTGATTAGTTGTTCAATGTTCTGTATCATTTCCTCATTTTTATTTTGTTCATTGGACAGTCCATGTTTTCCTGTTTCTCAGAGTCATTTGTATTTTTTTGTTGCCCTCTGGTCATCATATTATCTTGATGGGTTTGTTCAGTTGATTAGCTTTTCTCTATGCTCTAGAGTTTTATTTAGCTGGTGGTTCTGAATGTGAGTTAAGTTTTCTCTTTGGCACTTTTTCTTCTTATTTTATTTCCTTGCTTCTTTCTCTGTTCCCTTGATGGCAAAAGATTAGAGCCAGAGGAATCAAAAGGTGTAAGGAAGGCAGAAGGATAATAGTAATATTGATAAAAGTTGGAAGAGGGGCCAAATGAGACTTAATGAGATGAATATTTAACTTGTGTAGGCAGTGTAGAATAATAGGGAAAAAAGTGGAGTTCCTACAATGGACTGGGAAAACAAATGGAGGAATATATATATATATAGTGATTTAGAAGGCTAGATTTATGAGAAGGGAGAGAAATAGTAAAGAAAGGGCTGAAAGGAAAAAGTTAATACTAATAAAAAAAAAAGAAGGAGAAAATAAAATAGATGGAATAGAAATTGACACTCTTAAGTTGTAGGCCTATAAAAAAAATGTTGTATCTAAGAGCCACAACAGAAAGCAGAAGGCAGAAAAATGAAGGAAGCATATGCAGTAGTTTGAAATACAAAATCAATATAGACAGTGAGTGGGAAATTACTGAAGAAGAAGCACAGCAAAGAAGCGACAAGCTAGCAGCATCTAATTTTTAAAAATGAAAGAGAAAAGAAAGGGGGGAGGAAAGAGGAAAGAAAAGCAAGAGATCAGAAGTAAACAGAGAAAAACCAAAGATCCACACAGGCAAGCAGTCCAACAGAGCTAAGGAGGGTCATTGATTCCCCTAGGGTCCACGTGGATCCTCTCTGCCTTCTTGTGTTTATCAATCAATTTCCCCACAGGGTTCTATGTGCAGGTCCTGAAGCAGCTTTTAGCTATTAAACTAAATTAAAAAGAATTTATTTTTCATTTATTGAAGTGACCTTATTACTTTTTATTTTTATTTATTTATTTATTTTAATCAATTTATTTATTTATTTATTTATTTATTTTTGGTGAAATACAGGACCCAAAATAATTCCTCCTCTAGACCAACCCCCTTATGGAAGGGACCCTAGCTTGGCTCATGGAAATTAATCAAGCACATCCCACTTCCTGGACTCCCCAGGGTAGCTGTAGCTCTGATGTTAGTCAGTGCAGAGTGCTAAAGATGGCCAACTCCGCCCTTTCTGGAGCTGAGCACCAGCATAACCGGGTTGTTATGTAAATCAGTTTTATTGCACATTCACCTCTCCTCTCAACCTGATGCTGCTTCTGGTCAGCTTATCTACTCCCCAAAGCTATGGGGCAGTCCAGGCAGCCAGACTAATGGCAAAAAATAATAATAAAAAATTCCCTTCCCTGTCATCCAACAGAACCGTCCCTCTTTTGGAGAGTGTCCCCTCTTCCTGGCTCTGTGGCGGCCTGGGGCTTATCCCTGAGTAGCTAGGCAAATCAACTCCCTCCCCTGAACAGAATCACCCCTCCCATCCACCGGGTGCTGATTTGCTCCGGCTGTTCTGCTCACCCAAGGTCCAAGGGGCTCTAGGCAGCCAGATCCCCAGAAAATAAAACTTTCTCACCCCTCTTGCAGCTCCAACTGGCTGTTTTATTTATTTTTCTCCCTAACTGTGGGACTCAGCCGTCCATGCCAACCACCACCGGCAGGCTTAAAACTCATGAATCGCTACCATTCTGTCCACGCCATTGATCCACGCAGATAGATGTCCCAAGCTTCTCATTCCATGCGTGCACAGCACAGACCCCCAGGCAGGACCCCATCCACAATCTACCTTGCTCTGGGAGCTTGCAGTGTGTGCCCTCCTACACTAACACCATCTTTGTCCCCTCAACTATTTTTAAATAAAATTAGAAGTTTAAAGATCTTAGGACATCTCCTGAGAGGAAAAAAAAAATTACTTGTAAATAAAAATCAAGCAATTTATTTAAATTTGGGGTAGAGACAATTGTTTTCAAAGAGAATATTTTGTCTTTTACTATTTTAACAGTCTCATGAATTAAGCACTTACAGGCATTTTGCTAGTGGTTGGATATGCAGTTGTGAGAAAAAATATATATCCTTCCTTTATGACTTTAATATTTAAACATCCAATCATTCATTTAATTACACATTGTGTTAGCATTTGAACATGAAGTTCAGTGTTTTAATAGAGAGATGTGTCAAATGAACTGTGGCTTTATGTGAATGGGAGGATCTACTTCCAAGCTCTTTGATCTGGTGTTTGGCAGCATTTCATTTCTCTAAAAGGAACTGTGGGACTGAGGAACTTGGTCCATGGTTTTTGGCTAGTGTTTTCATTTCCTTGCTAACTGGGACCTTCCACATAGATATTTGTTTCATCAAAGCTTACAAATTGAGAAGGCAATGGAGTCTGCTATCAAGTTGGACTTCACAGTCTTTTATAAACCAATTTAGGAAGTGATTATTCCTTTTGATGCATTCTAAATGTTACAAGATATTCACTAGGCCCAGCCCTCAATCAAGGAAAGGGATTGCTCTAGGTCTGAATCCCATTCAGCAGGGATCTTTGGGAGTCCTTTTATAAATCTGCCTATCATCCTGTCTTTCACAGCTTTGGCTGACATGAGGTCAGCCAGCAACTAGACTTCCTGCAGACTCCTTGCTGGATCCAATGTCAGTTTTTGGCTGTCTGTCTCATTTTCATTTCAGAGTCTTTTTACTAATCCAAAATGCCTTCACTCCATATGAATTTGTTGAGAGCATAATGATTGCCCTGTACTGAGATAAGGGCAAAATATTGAACAATAATCAATATGTGGTCCCAGGTACTTCAGTCTTTTGAGGGGAAATATGATTCTCCCACCAGAAGCAAGTGAATTTCTGGAATCGCTGGCAGCTTCTGAAATCTGATGAAAGTCCCATCTGAGGAGGTCAGAAAAATTAAGTTTTTCTGGCTCCATGTATCTCTCTATCAAATTAAAATTTATATTGTTTGTTAATCAGAACTCTGACCTATGATTTTCCTTCAGTTTGTTTTCTTTTTTATTTGTTGCTCAGGGACTGTAGAACCCCTTACTCTGATGTGTTTGGGGAGATGGAAAAATCAGAGAATGTCTTCTCTAAGAATTTTATTTTAATGTTTTACCTTTACCCATTTCAGGATGGAAAGGGTGATAACTGATGAGAACTTCCTTAGCCAAATGCCAGTGAGATATTGAAACTTATTTCCAATCCAAGGTCGTCACCAGAGTCTGTCATCCTCAGTCTACAAGCATACTTATTTACTTATGTTTCCCTCTAGAGATCTTGGCTCATTTTAAAAATTGCACATAGTGAGATCAGCTTGAGGCTGGAGGGGATGAGGGGAAAATTAGAAAGTGAGTGACAGAGTGAGGCACAATTGATAAATGAAAAAAGAAACCAAGGTTTCTGCACATGCCCCTGATCATTGTGCAGATATGACTGTCCTCCCTCTTCCAGCCCATTCCCCACCTCTGGAAGTCTGGCTGCCTCTACTTCTACTCCAGATATTGGTGCTGCATCAACAGCTCCATATGAGGACAAGAGCACTGCACTCCTTCCCACAGTCCCTGCCGTTCCTTTTGCCCAATCATAATATTTTGCCAAACACTCAAGGAGGTCTTGTCCTCTACCCAGCCTCTATGCATGTCCTTTGGTCAGACTGATTGTTTTGGGAAAAACACCCCAATACCTAATCCACTGGTGTGGGCCAGTGTCCCTGAGACGCTAGTGTGTAAGCCTGTGTAGGAGAGAAGGAGAAAGATTGTCTGTTGGGTATTTCATATCCCAGCCTTCTCAATCTGCACCTGGAAGGATCCCCCTTCTCTTCAATCTATTCTTTAGATTGAGATATCTCACCTCCCAACCACCCATTAATCCTGCTGGATGGGGAAAATCAAGGCCTGCATATCCTGGTAGTGTCTGATAGCTGCCCTTATATTCCAAAAGGGGATCTGGGACTGATTAAAATTCAAATAAGCCCCACTCCCAACCTATCAGATGTTCCAATATTTCAGAGGTAAAACACATTTTCCTTTAGCCAAGATGCTGGTCAAAGGAATATTTTTAGACTATTAAATCTTCCCAACCAAGGGATGGCTTTCAGAAGGCTTTTATACCTATCATTGCATCCAATAGTCCCATAAATACACAATCTGAATGAGAGTTGTTTGCCTCTTCTGTAAACATAGCTTCACGAAAGAAAAACCCACTGAACTCTCAAAGGGATACCCCTACAATTTAGTCACTTTCTTTCAGATCCCCCACCCTTTTTCATGCTTCACTCATGAGTCATATCTGCTGAGTAGAGGACACTAAGGGTCAGAGGAAGTCCATTTTCCATTCAGAAGAAGATATGACATCCAGCCCCTTTCTCTCCTACCCTACTCTTCAGATTTTGTGGCACTGGGACCCCAAGAGGATCTCAGTCTTAGGGTGAAAAAAGGTCAGAGTTGGCCAAGTAAAAGCACAAATGTGGGACCTATTCCCTCTTGCAGATATCATTTCCCTGCCTCTGCTGCTATGTATGAGGAACTGAAAACAGACTCCAGCATGAAGTAACCCCACTGGTATCCATAGGACTGGTTTCTGTATCATAGGTACCTGGGGACAAGCAGAAACCTTTGATAAGGCCCTTGAGTCTGCTTCCCCTTCCCTTCTATATAGAGGCTCCACTTACCAGATCACAGTGTGTGAAGATGGAGCCTCAATCCCTATGAACTAAGCATTGGGGTTAAATGTGTCCCTGGGATCCACTCAGAGAAGTAGGAGCACTTCCTTGGGAATTCTGCATTATGGGGAAATGTTGAAGCCACATAATTTGTGCAAGCTTTCCTGGCTAGTGGGATACAGACATATAATATGGATCCAGGATCTGACTCCATGTTCTGAACACTTACCCTCTCCTAGAGTCTGTGTGACTCAGGATGTGCCAGAAAATGGAGATACTAGGGGTTCCTTGCTTGGAGGATTTTGTCTGGAGATTAAAATGTAGTGATAATTCCATGACACACACTGTGAGGTACAATTAAAACTAAAGCAGCCACAACACAACAGAGAAATAGACCCATCACAACATGAGACTTCTGGGGATCCTAACACCAGACACAGATCTCACACATTAGGAATCCCCTGGAGAATGTACAAATGAGAAAGCTCACTGAGTGAACCCTCCTCTCTGCTTTGGCTGGATACCAGAAGTCTGCATTGGTATCAAGCACTTCAGAGATCTTGATGTGGTGCAGAAACTTGAACTTCATAAAAGAGTGGTTTACAAGATAAAGACCAATACTTATTATGGACTCTGATCTCCATCACACAAGTCACAGGGCTCACTCCAGTGTTACTCATTCCACCCTCCCTTAACTCTTAGACTATGAGCTTGGAGAAATCCAATATCAGAATCAACATGCTCATTTCAGGAAGGGATTGTCCTTGTTAATTTATTAACATAATTGGGGAGGAACTATTAAGAAGGGTACAAATAAATCATGTAGATGCCAACATACTCCTCTTTCCCTCAAATATATAACAACACATCTGATTCTTTCTCATCCTAAAGATCAGTGTGAATTAACATTCCAGGATGCTGCCTCCTGTTTTCACCTGCCAGACACTGAACACTAGGATCCAAGGTGCCCAAGGGAGGAAGAGTTCCCATTTGACAGCTAAAGTTTGTAGTTCAATGACATTATACTTGGACTTTTTTCTCTTCAGTGAGTTTGGCCAGCAGAGCCCATTTTGAAACTCAGTTCTGGCCAGACTTGAATCATGGCCAAGTAGAGGCCAACATAAGTTTCACCAAAAATCATCATCTGCTGCCAGGCCAGGAAACTGCAAGGAGGAAAAACACTATTTGGAGTCTTTCTTTCCAGCTGTAAACAGTTCTCTTGAGTTTTAAAAATTATCAGGAATTGCAGAATTTCAAAAAACTCTTCAATACTAAAATGAGTACTGTGTTGTTACTATATATGGTCTTCTTTAAATAGCACTCAAAACTTAACTTCATTGCTTGTCAGTCTCCTGCATATATTTTGTATGCCTTTGACACTTTTGTGAATGATCTGCTGTCTTGTGTTACTATTTTATGACTCAGTGTTGTTATAATTCAGAATCTTTTTAAAAAACCCACTCACCCAAATGTTTATTTAGTATGATGTTAATTATTATTCTGTAAAATGTGCATGAAAATGGATAACTCTGGAATAGATTTTGATTTTAATAAAATTATGTTAATAATTATTCTGTAAAATGTGAATGAAAAGGAATAACTGGAACAAATTTTGATTTTTAATAAAATTTGATTTTGAAAAAATATAGTAGAAGCATAAAACTAAATATTTGAAATGGCAGAAGAACAATTAATGAAATTGAAGAAAGAACATCAGAACTTGAAAAGACAGAACAGAAAGAGTAAATAAAGGTAAAAAAGAAACAGAGTTTCAGAGAATTGAATGACAACAAGAAACACACAGACATACATGTTCAAGAAGGAGAAGAGATTGGAAAACAGGCAGAAAGGATATTTGAGGAAATAATTACTGAAAACTTCTCAGCCCTTATGAAAGACAAGAGTATCAATATACAAGAACATGCCAAACAGAATAAATCCAAACAAACCTACTCTGAAACACATATTCAGAATGAAAATATCAGAGATAAAGAGAGGATTCTGGAAGCAGCAAGAGAAAAGCAATACATCACATAAAAGGGAACCTCAATAAGATTAAGTGCTGACCTCTCCTCAGAAACCATGGATATGAGAAGAAAGTGGAATAATGTATTTAAGGTACTGAAAGAAAAATGGCCAGTCAGAAATTCTTCATCTGTCAAAATTGTCCTTCACATAAGTGAAAAATCCACAGCTAACATCACACTCAATAGTGAAAGATTGACAGCTTTCCCTCTAAGATTTGGAACAAAACAAAGATGCCTATTGTCACCATTATTATTCAACATCATATTAGAAGATCTAGCCAGAGCAGTTAAGCAAGGAAAAAAAGGCATCTAAATTGTAAAGGAAGTAAAACTTTTGTCATTTGCAGATGATACACATCTATATATATATATAGAAAATCTTTTAAAATCTACAACAAAGTTACTAGAGCCAATAAACAAATTCAGCAAAGTGGTGTACAAGATCAACACCCAAATTCAGTATTGTTTATATATACTAGAAATGAATGAGCAGAAGAGGAAATCAAGAAAAATATTCCATTTAAAATAGCAACCAAATATCTAGGAATAAATTTAACCAAGGACTTAAAGGACTTGTACAGAGAAAACTAAAAAAAATGTTGCAAAAAATCAGAAAACATCTAAATAAATGGACAGATATTCCGTGTTCACGGGTTGGAAGACCAATGCTGTTAAGATGTCAATCCTACCCAAAGCAATTTAGAAATTCATTACAATCCCAATTAAAATTCCACCAGTCTCCTTTGCAGAAATAGAAAAACCAATCATCAAATTTATATGGAAATATATGGGGTCCCACACAGCCAAAGCCATCTTGAAAAAAGAAGAATGAAAAATTTAAATGGAAGGGTAAGGGGCTTGAGTCACCAAAGGCATCTTGGAAAAGAAGAATGAAGTTGGAGGACTCAGACATCCCTATTTTAAAACTTATTACAACAATTATTTTTTAATATTTAAAAAAATTATTACAAGATGCAGTAATAAAAACAGCATGGTATTGTCAAAAAGACAGACATATAGACGAATGGAATAAAATTGTGACTTCAGAAATCAACCCTCACATTTATGGCCATCTGATTTTCAACAAGGGTGCCAAGGTTACATGATGGGATAGGGAATAGCCTTTTCAAAAAATGTTCCTGGGAAAACGATCTCCATATTCAAAAGAATGAAAGTGGATCCTACCTCACATTGTATACCAGCATCAACTCAAAAATGGATCAAAGACCTAATCAAGAGAACCAAAACTGTAAAAATTCCTAGATGAAAATACAGGAAAGCATCTTCTGGACCTTGTGTTAGGCAATGATTTCTTGGATTTTACAACAAAAACATGAGCAATAATGAAAACCTAAACAAATGAGATTTCATCAGAATTAAAAACTTTTGTATAACATGAAAGTAAAAATAACACCCTATATAATGGAAGAAAATATTTGGAAACAACATATCTAATAAGGGTTTAATATCCAGATTATATTTTTAAAAATCCTGCAACTCAACAAAAAGGCAAACAACCCATTTTACAAATGGACAAAAGACTTCAATAGATATTTCTCCAAAAAAGATATACAAATGATCAAACTGGAAAACAGTTAGGCTGTTCTTCAGAAAGTTACAATTACCATATGCAATTACCATTTGACTCAGGTATCCCACTTTTAGGAATATGTGAAAGAATTGAAAGCAGGGACTTGAACAGATATTTGTACACCTATGTTTATGGTGACATCATTCATATTTGTTAAAAGATGGAAGCAGCACAAATTTCATCAGGAGGTGAATGGATAAACCAAAAGTGGTACATACATGTGATGGAATATTATTCAGCATAAAAAGGAAGGATATTCTGATACATGTGACACAATGGATCAACCATGATGACATCATGATGAGTGAAATAAGACACAAAAGAACACATATTATGTATCATATCTCATAGATATGAATTCATTAAAATAAGCAAATTCATAGAGTCAGAAAATAGAATACAGTTTAACAGGGACTGGATAGGGGTAGGGAATGGGGAGTTAATGCTTAGTTGTGTAGAATTCCTGTTCTATGGGATGGAAAAGTTTTAGTAATGGATGGTGGTGATGGCAGAACAATATTGTGAAAAAAATTAACAGCAATGAACTAATATTTGAATATGGTTAATAGGGGAAATTTTAGGATATATATGTTAATATGTTAGTCCAATAATTTTTTTAAAAACTGTCCTTCAAAAATGAAGGAGCATTTACAGTCTTCAGAGATGAAGAAAAACTGAAAGAGTATGTTACCAAATGACCAGATCTAAAAAGGGCTGCAACCTGAAGGGAAAAAACAAAGCCAAGAGACTTGGAGAAGAGTGTATAAATGAAGATTATTAGTGTGGCAGTTTCAGATTATTTATGAATCCCAAAAAGAGAAAGATTATGCTTGTAAACTAATCTATTCCTCTAGGTGTGATATATTTTGAATGTATTAGATTCAGTTGACATGTCTTGATTAGACTACCTGTTAAGATTAGGGCTTTGATATGACCACTTCAGTAGGGCATGACTCAGGTGGAGTCCCCACCTTCTTAGTGGACACTGATATAAATGGACACTTACTCAAGAAGACACATGAGAAGAGAGAGAGAGCTCTGTTGTGTTTGATCCTGGGGCCCCAGGGATAGAAAAGTCATTCACCTGATAGTTTCAGCAGAAGACAACAGAGCAGTGGAGCAGCTGAGAAGTCCCAGAAAGAAACAAGCCATATGCCAGAGACTGATTTAAGAAGTCCTAATAGATCAGGCAGAGATCACCCAATATCTTGCTTCAACACATGAAAGATGAGTTTAATGAGAAAGTACCTCTTATGGTACTTTGAGTTGGATTTTCCATGGCTTTGGGACTGTAAGCCTTTACAACAAATAAATTCCCTTTTAAAAAGCCAACAGATTTCTGGTACTTTGCACCAGCACCCCTTTGGCAGCACCCATAATACAATTAAGAAGGGTGAGTTCAGGTTCAAAAGACAGACAATAGTAAGATATAACAATAGAAAGCCAAAGGAAAAAAATGGATGAAGTAAGTAATGACTTTAAAATAATAATATTGAATATTAATGAATGGAACTTTCCAATCAAAAGATGTAAACAGAATCGATATTTTTTAAAAATGAGCCATCTATATGCTATCTACAAGAGACTAGACTTGTATGGCAGGACACAATTAGGGTGAAAGTAAGAGGCTGGAAAGAGATATTCCATGCAAATATCCAAAATGATCCGGAGTAGTGATTCTAATATTGGAAAAATATTTTAAATGCAAAACTGCTATAACAGATAAAGAAATTCTTTATATATTAATAGTAGGGGCAATTCACTAAGATGAAATAACTATAAAAATATTTATGTACTTACCCTGGGTACCCCAAGATAAATGAGGCACAAACTGGCAAAGCTGAAGGAAGAAAAAAACATCTCTATAATAATAGTTGTAGAACTCACTCACAATTCATCATTGGAAACAACTTCTGGACAGAGGACAAATCAAGAAACTGAAAGGTTGTATAATATGATGAGTGAACTAGATCTAACAAATATTTATATAACATTACACCCCAAAACAGAAGGATATACATCCTTTTCATGTCCTCGTGGATCATTCTCAAGGGTAGCCTATATGTTGGGTCACAAGGCAGGTCTCAATAAATGGAAAAAGATTGAAATTATGAAAAGCACTATCTCTGATCATAATGGAATAAAGCTGGAAATCAATAACAGATTAAAAAGAGAAAATTCACAAAAATATGGAGAATAACCAACACACTCTTAAGTAATCAGTATGTCAAAAAAGAAATGACAAAGAGAAATCAGTAAATATCTCAAGACAAATGAAAACAAAGACACAACATATCAATACCTATGGGATACAGCAGAGGCAATGCTGAAAGGGAAATTTATAGCTCTCAATGCTTATATTAAAAAAGAAGAACAAGCTAAACTTGAAGATCATAAGGACACCTGGAGATACTAGAAAAAGAACAGCAAACTAATCACAAACCAACCCAAAAGAAAGAAAGAATAAAGTACAGAAAAAATAACAAGAACCAACAAAACCAAAAGTTGGTTCTTTGAGAAGATAGGCAAAATCAACAAATCTTAGCTAGACTGACAAAGATAAAGAAGATGCAAATAAAATCAGAACTGAGAGGGTGTCATTACCACTATACCCATAGAAATGAGACAGATCATAAGATCATATGAACAAGTGTATGCCAACATACTATACAATGTAGATGAAATTTAAAAATTCCTGGAAACACATGGACAATGTACATTAAACCTAGAGGAAATAGAAGGCCAACAAACCAATCACAAGTAAAGAGATTGAAGCAGTCATGAGGGCCAGATGGCATTACAGGTGAATCCTACCAATTCTTCAAAGATGATCTAATGTCAGCCATGCTCACACTCTTCCAAAAAATTAAACAGGAATGAATGACACCAAACTAATTTTATGAAGCCAGAATCACCCTAACACCAAAGTCAGATGAAGATAAAATGAAAAAAAATTACAGATGAATTCTCTAATGAATTTAGGTGCAAACATCTTCAACAAAATACTTGCAAAATGAATCCAAAAGCACATTAAAGGAGTTATACATCCTGATCAATTGGGTTTTTTCCCAGGTATGCAAGGGTTGTTTAAAACAAAATCAATTATTGTAATAAATTACATCCATAAATTGAAGAAGAAAAATCACATAGTCACCTCAAATGATGCAGAAAAGGCATTTCAAAAATACAGCATTCTTTCTTGATAAAAACACTACTGATGAGCAATCTGAGGAAGTCAGGAATAAAGTCCATTTATAACAGCAACTTAAAGAATCAAATTTTTAGGGATAAACTTAACCCAGGACATAAAGTACCTATATTAAGAAAGCTACAGAACATTGCTAAAAGAAACCAAAGAAGACCTAAATAAATGGAAGGATATTCCATGTTCATGGGCTCAAAGATTAAATATCACAAAGATGTCTGTTCTACCCAAAGTGAATTACAAATTCATTGCTATCCCAATAAAAGTCCCATCAACCCTTTTTTGAAAAAAAAATGGAAAAGCAAATTATTAAATGTATTTGGAAGGGTAAGTGGTCTCATAGAGCCAAAAATGTCTTTTTTTTAAAAAAAAAAAGGATTCTCACATCCTGTCTTTAAATCATATTACTTGGCTACAGTGGTAAAATCAGCATGGGAAGCAAATGTAGCTCCCATGTACAAGCTCCATGTAGTGGTTGAGCTCCTGCTTCTCATGTTCAAGGTCCTGAGTTCAACCCCCAGTACTCATAAAAGAACAAAATAACAACAACAACAACAAAAACCAGCATAATACTGGAATAAAGACAGACATATTGACCAGTGGAACTGAATCAAGAACTCAGAAATAGAGCCTCACATCTATGGTCAAGTGATTTTTGAAATATCAAGCATTTCCAGCTAGACCAGAACAGTCTATTCAACAAATGGTGGTGGGAGAACTGGATAATCATATCCAAAAGAAAGAAATGTGACCCCTAATTCACATCTCACACAAAAAAATTACCTCAAAATGTACCAAAGACCTAAATATAAAAGCTACAACCATAAAACTCCTAAAAAATGTAAGAAAACATCTTTAATGTCTTATGGTAGGTGGTAGTTTCGTAAGCCTTACACCCAAAATACGGGAAATGAAAGAAAAAAGAAATAGCACCACCTCAAAATTAAACACTTTTATTCTTGAAAAGACTTTGTCAAGAAAGTAAAATGACCATCCCCTCAATGGGAGAAAATATTTTGAAACCACATATCCAAAAAGGGTTTATATCCATGTTATATAAAGAGATAATACAACTCAACAATGAAAGAAAAGCAACCCAATTTTAAAATTAGCAAAAGCCTTGAATAGACATTTTTCCAAAGAGGAAATACAACTGGCTAAAATGTACATGAAAAAAAATGTTCAACATCACTAGCTATTAGGGAAATGTAGAACAAAATTCAATGAGATAATATTTCACACGTTATAGAGTGGCCATTAATTAAAAAACAAACAACAACTGCTGGAGAAGATGTAAAGAAATAGGAACAATCTTTCACTGTTTGTGGTAATGTAGAATTTTGCAACCTCTGTGAATGATAGCTTTGCAATACCTCAAGAAGCTGAATATAGGACAGACCTTTGATCCAGCAATCCCCTTACTGAGAATATATTCATAAAACCTGAAAGCAAGGACATGAACAGACATTTGCACACCGATGTTCATAGCGGAATTATTCACAATGCTAAAGTGTGGAAACAACCCAAGTCTCCATCAAATGATGAATGGATAAACAAAATGTGGTATATACATACAATGGAATACTATTCAGATATAAGAAGAAATGAAATTGAGATGCATATGACAATAAGAATGAACCTTGAGGACATTATGTTGAGTGAAATCAGCCAGACACAAAAGTACAAATATTTTATGATCTCACTAATATGAACTAAATATAATGAGTAAGGACACAGAGGTAAACTAGAGCCTAGGTTACTAAGACATAGAATGTGGGTTGAGAATGGGAGCTGGTGATTTATGTAGAATTTTAATAAGGTTTACTGTAAAGTGTGGAAATTAATAGAGTTAATGGTAACACATTATAGTGAGTATAACTAACACTGTTGATTTATGAATGTGATTGTGGCTGAAAGGGGTAGTCTATAGACATAAATATCAATTGAAAGGAAGCTAAAGGATAATCTAGGGACTATAACAATGATTTTGGTGGTGAATGAAGATTTTGGTTAATAGTATAAATATAAGAATGTTCTTCTTTTACAAAGTGTTAAGAATACACAGGAAAACTACAACTAATATAAATTTATGGATGATAATTAATAATATTGAAATATTTTTTGCAGCAAGGAAAAGAAGATATTGTATCAATTTTAAGGGCCAAAAATAGGGGGGTGTAAGGAGGTATGGGAGCTTTCTTTTTTGGAGTAATGAAAACATTCTAATATAGACTTCACAATTCTGTGATGAAAATGAGAGCCAATTAGTGTACACTCTGAATGGATTGTACAAGGTATGGTACAAATAACACAGCATAACACAATGAATCTTGTGGTGGAAAATGGACTGTTGTTATCAAAACAAAGGTGAGAATATTCTCTCACGAACTATAACAAATATGTGATACTAATACAGGGTGATAATAATTGACTTGATTGGAGGAAAATACACCAAATATAAGGTATGTGCTATTGTTAGTATTAATGTTTTGATGATGCCTTTTCATCATTTGCCACAAATATTTCAGAACAATGCAAGGTCTTGCTGATGGGGTGATGTATGTGAGACATGTATGATGATATGCATGATTATTTTTTACTATACATTTTTATTGAAGTATATTCATATATGAATGAAACACTTCAATAAAATTTTTATAATAAAATATTTTAAAAGAAGATGAAATCTAAGTATCTTTTTCAAAAAAATTTAAAAATTAATTTAAATAAATAAATAATATGCAGTGCCTGGGTTTAGTGACGTTTTCCCTTTCTCAACCCAGCTTTATTTTATTTGGAAAAAAGAAGATGATGAAGATCAGACTCTCTGCATGTGGAAGATGAGGTTTGAGTGTCCCTCATGTCACAGCAGTCACCCCTCCCCCAAGATCTAATGTCACAGGGCACAAAAGAGATCCCCATCTCACTATGTCACCTCCTGAAGGTTGACATTGAACTACTCTTAAGTTTGCCCTCCTCCCACCCTTTTCATGCAAATATTCTGTTCCAGGCTGGAATGTGCTACATAAAACAGGTCAAGGATGGGTCAGAAGGTATTCATTACACACCTAAACTATTTGTGTGTGTGTGTGTGTGTGTGTGTGTGACTTTGTTGATAGAGAGGGTTAGGTGGCAATAAGCAGTAGAGAGCTTCTCCCTACCATTAGCAAAACACTTAATTCTCTCATTCCTGCACAGATGCATGAAGGCTTTAGGTCTGATCGACCTGGTAGTGGTCCAGATAATGTGAACGTATCTGGTTTTCTTTTCTCAAACTCTCAGTGTTGAACTTTCACATACCACAGAGAATCATAAGAGGAAAATAGTCCTGGATGGGAGCAGAGAGGAACCCAGTACAATGGGATTAGGAAATAGACTCTTCTTATTTAAATTCCATTTAAAAACATCCCACAATTTCTCTGGAGGTCCAGAAGAATTAGAGATTTGGCCTGAACTTGAATTTCTGTTTGTTTTCCTATAACATGGTTTGGAGAATAAGTGAGAGACTCAGAGTCCAGGCACTGAGCACTTCTGTTTGCTTATGAAGTGGCACTAGGTTATGTGAATTAGCAAGAAGTCTCTTCACTTGATTGGGGCTTATTTTTCTCTGTGGCAATGTGATCTGTTATCCAGGCTCTGTTTTTGTGGAGTGAGGCCCCTGTTCCTGGCCAAGCTGGTTGTTCCTGAAAGGTGACAAGGTGAGAGGGAACCTTGAGGCCTGCTCTAGAACTTTCCTATCACTGCTCAGCAGAGCTTGTAGACAGAATCACCTAATCTACATGGAGTTTGGCTCCTTCTATATCTCACCAATTCCTCAACTTGTATAGTTTGATCTGCCCCTCCTCTGTCCATTTCCCTTGTCTGCTCTTTATCCCTTCCCTTCTTACCTGTCCAGTTTTCCTCTCATGTTTCCCCTAGCCAATAAATGGATTGTATCTTAACATTAACCTGTTCTCTACGTGGGTTATGTGGGTGCAGCCTGAACTGATAGAAAATCAGAAAATACTTTGGGATGTATGAAAATAAATATACAAATTAAAATTACAGCTCTCCTGCAAAATAGGAGAGAAGACATAGAGTCTGAGGGAGCCCCTTTGGGGCATCTGCAGGCCAGGAAAGTGCCATGCACTCATTCAGGAGGGACTGGGGATGCAGAAACAGTGAGGTCAAAGGGAAAACCTTGAGTTGATACCCATCCCTCACTCCCAAGGTGAACAGCCTGAGTAAACCCTGTGGCTGAGTAGCCAACAGAGGGGGATTCCTCTCAGAGAAGAGAAAGGGTACAATGGAAGGCTGACTGTGGTTTCCTTTCTGTGAATATAGCTAACACAATTCACTAGCTCAGAATGCTTTGTGGGAATTGAAGTACTCATCTCCAAAGAAGGGTTTGCTGAGGAGGACCATTTCCTGGATAGCTGGGGAAGTGAGGAAGACAGATTGGTCTCTCCTAATTCTTTCTCAGGCACACTAGACCTGATCAGACCCCAGTAGAAGCTTCCTGTCAGTTTTTACTACTTAAACATGACAATATTAAAATTTTAGAAAAAAACCTAAAAATCAAAGAAGAGCTGTGAAATAAAACCACTAGTCAAGAGAGATTGATCAACATAGAAAAATCATCAGCATAAAGCAGATTCCTATTATCAACAAAAGATATCTCACACTAAGAAACAGGAAGATGTGGCCCACAAAAAGGAACAAGGCAAGAATCTAATAAGACTCAGGATTTAAGAAAACTAATAAATGATGATGTTCAAAAAACCTCCTTAATCAATTTAAGAAGATGAAGAAAAATATGAATAAAAAGCTCAAAAATATTAAAGTGGCACTGTGTGAGCATAATGAATAATTTGAATGCCTGCAAAAAAAGTAACAGACTTTATGGGAATGAAAGACACAATGGACAAGATTAAAAATACATTAGAGGGGGAATGGGTGTGGCTCAAATGATTGGTCTCCTGTCTACCATATAGGGAGTCCAGGGTTTGATTCCCAGGGCCTCCTGATGAAAGGCAAGCTGGTCCTTGTGGTGAGCTGGCCTGAGTGGAGAGCTGGCTCATACAGAGTGCTGGCCCATGTGTAGTGCTGGTCCGCACAAGAGAGCTGATCTGTGCAGGAGAGCTGGCCCTTGCAGGAGTGCTGACCCATGCAAGAGTGCTGGCCTGCACAGAGAACTGGCACAGCAAGACAATGCAATAAAAAAAGACAGAGGGGAAAGACAATAAGAGATGCAGCAGACCAGGGAGGTGAAGTGGTTCAAGAGATTGAGAGTCTCTCTCCCATTCTGGAAGGCCCCAAGATTGGTTATCAGTGCCACCTAAAGAGAAGACAAGCATACACAGAAGAACATAGAGAGAGCAGACAGCAAGTGCAAAAACAATGAGAGGGAGAAATAAATATATAAAATGAAATTAATCTTAAAAATAAATACATTAAAGTCAGGCATATAGCAGCAGGTTTGAAATGTTAGAAAAATGAATATTTTAATTTGAAGATAGGACATTTGAAATTGAAAAGATAGGGGAAGAGACAGAGAAAAAAATGAAAAAACTGAATACAGTCTCAGGGAACTGAATGATAACACAAAATGCACAAAAATACACATTATTTGTGTCCCAGAGGATAAGAGAATGGAAAAGGGGTAGAAAGTTTATCTGAGGAAACAATGAAAATTTTCCAACCCTTATGAGAAACATGAATATCAATATTCAAGAAGGACAATATACATCAAGCAGAATAAATCCTAATAGAATAGACATCTGTTCAGCTTGTCAAACTCCAAAGAGAGAGAGGATTTTGAGAGCAGCAGGAGAAAATCAATGTATTACTTACAAGAGAGCCTTAAAAAAGTTAAGTGCCTATCTCTCTTCAGAAACTATGGAGGTGAGATGGCAGTGGTTTGATATATTTAAGGTACTTAAAGAGAAAAACTGCGAGGAAAGAATTATTTTTCCATCAAAACTATAGTTCGGAAATGAAGGCAGATTTAAATTCTTTTACAGACAAACAAAAACTGAGTATGTTACCAAAAGATAGAATCTACAAGAGATATTAAAGGCCGTGTTACAGACTGATAGGAAAAGACAAAGTAAAAAGCCCTGAAGAAGAGTGTAGAAATGAAGAACAAAAGTAAAGAAATTGAAATGGTTAAAAGACAGACAATAGTAAAATATGACAACAGAAAGCCAATGGTTAGAATGGAGGAAGTAAGACTATTTTAGTAGTAATACTGAATATTAATGGATTAAACTCCCCAATTAAAAGACATAGACTGATAAAAATGGATTTAAAATGACCCATCTATTTGTTGTCTACAAGAAACTCACCTTACACACAAAAACAGAATCAGCCTGAAAGTGAAAGTTTGGAAAAAGATATTCGACGCTAATAGCAATTTTTAAAAAGAGCAGGTAGTGATATGAATATAGGATAAAATAGATTTTAAATGCAAAACTGTTATAGTGATGAGATAGGTTACTATTTATTAATAAAAGGGATGATTCACCAAGAAAAAAATATTTATGCACCTAACATAAGTGCCCCAATATACATGAGACACACACTGTCAAAACTGAACCAAAAGTTTGCTCTTTGGAAAGATCAACAAAACTGATAATCCCTTAGCCAGATTAACAAAAGAAAAAGAAATAATGCAATTAAATAAAATAAAAAGTGAGTAGGGTGACATTACCACTGATCCAGCAGAAATAAATGAGATCATAAGAGGATAATATGAAAATATGTGTGCCAACAAACTGGATATCATTGACGAAATGGACAAATTTCTGGAAACACATGAACAAAGCACAATGACCTTAGAAGAAACATAAGACCTCAACAAACCGATCATGAGTAAAGAAATTGAAACAATCATCAAAAACCTTCTCAAAATGAAAAGTCCAGGATCAGATTGCTTCACAGGTGAATTCCACCAATCATTTAAGGAAGATCTTAAACCAATCTTACTCAAACTCTTCCAAAAAATTGAACAGGGTCAAACACTTAGAAACTCAATCTATGAAGCTAACATCACTCTGATACTAAAGCCAAATAAAGATAATATGATAAAAAGAAAATTTAGGATCAATTACTTTAATGAAATTGGATGCAAAAATCCTAAACAAAATACTTGCTAAACAAATCCAAAAACACATTAAAAATTACAGATCATGATCAAGTGGGCTTTATACCAGATATGCGAGGGTGGTTCAACATAAGAAAATCAAGCAGTGTAATACACCATCTTAATAAATTGAAGAAGAAAAAATCATATGATTATTTAAATTGATGCCAAAAAGACTTTTGACAAAATACATCCTTTCTTGATAAAAAACATTCTGAGAGATAGGAATTGAAGGAAACTTTCTCAATATGATAAATTGCACATATGAAAAATTCACAGCTAACATTGTATTTAATGGTGAAAGAATGAAAGTTTTCCCACTGAGATAAGGAACAAGACAATGATGACCAATCTCCCCAAAGTTATTTAATATTGTGCTAGAAGATCTAGCTAGAGTTGTTAGGCAAGATAAAGAAATAAAAGTCACCCAAATCTGAAAGGAAGAAGTAAAACCTTCATTATTCACTGATGATATGATCCTATATTTAGAAAATCCAAAAGAAAATTATTTGAACTTATTGGCAATTTCAACAATGTGGTAAAATACAAGATTAATATGTAAAACTTAGTAGAACTTCTATACACTACTAATGCACAATCTGAGGAGAAAGTTAGAAAAAAATTTCCATTCACAATAGTGACTACAAGAATCAAATATTCAAGAATAAATTTAACCAAGAACATAAAGAGCCTGTATTCATAAAACTATAAAACATTGCTAAAAGAAACGAATGATGACTTAAATAAATGGAAGGATATTCCATCTTCATGGGTTAGAAGACTAAATATCATTAAAACGTCAATACTATCCAAACTGATTTACAGATTAGCATAATCCTGATATAAATTCCAATATCCTTCTTTGTAGAATTGGAAAATTCAATTATCAAATTTATCTGGAAGGTTAAGGGCCCACAGAGGACCAAAAATATCTTTAAAAAGAACAAAGTTAGAGAACTTTCATTTCCATACTTGAAAACATATTACCTAGCTACAGTGTTAAAAAATAGCATCGTACTGGCATAAAGATAGACAGATAGACCAATGGAGTCAAATCAAGAGTTTGGAAATAGACCCTCACATCTATGGTCAAGTGATTTTTTTACAAGGCTTCAAAGCCACACAGCTGGGTCAAAACAGCCTATTCAATAAATGGTGTTGGGGAAACTGGATACCATATCACAAAGAAAGAAAGAGGACCCTTATCTCACACCTTATACAAAAGTTAAATCAAAATGAATCAAGGATTGAATATAAAAACTAGAACAATAAAACTCAGAAGAAAATGTAGGGAAACATCATCAAGATCTGGTGCTTGGTGTTTATTTCTTGGACATTTCACTCAAAGCACAAGCAACAAAGGAAAAAAATAGATAAATGGGACTGCCTCAAAATTAAATACTTTGGTTCTTTAAGACTGAAAAAAATAGCAAAATGCAGTCTACTCAAAGGGAAAAATCTTCAGGAGCCATAGATCTGATAACAGATTGATCTCCATGTTATATAAAGAGATCACATAACTTAACAATAAAAGGAAGAGTAAAGCTATTTTTAAAAATGTACTAAAGAATTAAACAGACATTTTATGAAGTGGAAGTACAAATGGCCAAAAGACACATGAAAAGATGTTCAACATCACTAGCTATTAGGAAAATGCAGACCAAAACTACAATGAAATATCATCTTGCACAATACAGAATGGCCATTAGTAAAAGAACAGAAAGCTTCAAGTGCAGGAAAAAATATGGAGAAATAGGAACACTCCTTCACTGCTGGTGGGACTGTAAAATGATACAATCTTTGTGGAAAATGATCTGGCAGTTTCTCAGGAGCCTCCATATATAACTGCCATATTATCCAGCAATCCTGCTACTAAGAATATATTCAGAAATAAAAGCAATGATGTGAACAGACATTTGCACACTGATGTTCATAGTAGCATCATTCACAATTGCTAAAAGATGGAAACAACCTATGTGTCTGACAACTGATGAATGGGTAAACAAGATGTTGTATATGAATATATGGTGGAATATTACTGAAGTGTAAGAAGAACTCAACTGAAGAAGCACATAACAACATGGATGAATCTTGAGGATATTATGTTGTGTGAAATAAGCCAGATATAAAAGGATGAATATTGTATGTTCTCAATGATATGAAATAAATACAATGAGTAGACTTATGGAGTTGGGCTATGAAGTGTAGGCTGATGGGAGATGGAATATGGGGTAAAAAGGTGGTGAAGATGCTGGATGTATGTAGAATGTATAATAGAGTAAAATGTAAATATGTGATAATGTTTGGACTTGTTGGTAACACAATATAAAGAATGTTATGTAACAAATACTGTAGATTTCTGGATGTGACTATGGCTAAAAGGAGTAGCTTAGGAAAAATAATGCTAGTTGGAGGATAATATTGGGAATGTATAACAATATTTTGGAAGTAGATGAGGATTGTGGTTAAAAATATAAATACAAGAATGTTCTATTACAGGGTGCTAAGAATATGGTGATACACGAGAAAATATAACATGTAATCTATGGATTATAGTTAACAGCATTGCAATGCTTTTGTAGCAAAAGCAAAGTTAGTACTATATTAATTCTAAAGGTTATAAAAAATATGGGATTTGGGTTTGTGAGATATGAATATGAGTAAACATTTTTTCTCTTCTTTTTTCATTATTAAGGAGGCCTTGATTATTTCATCTAACTAATCTGTGTTCATCTATGTATCTTTCTGAACACTAGAGGAACAAATGAGTTAGCATCTGAAATTAGATAAGATAAAAGAGTCTAAAAAAGAACTGTTTAGGAGTAATTCCATAACATGTTGCGCTATGTTTTTCTCTTCTTTTACTTTTGTGAATTTGAAATAAAGTTCTTAATATAAAAAAATTGTGTGAGATCCAGATGAAACAGTCCTTAGAGTGAAATTTATAACTGTATTTGCCTATATTAAGAAAGAAAAAAGTTTTCAAGTCAATAAGCAAATCATAAATTACTTAAATGATAGAGCAAACTGAACCTAATACAATCAGAAAAAAGGAAATGACAATGGTTTGAGCAGAAATTAATGAAATGGGTAATATAAAAGCAGTACAAAATTTTTTTTTAAAAAAAGAAGGTTATTTGCAAGGTCAAGAAAATTGAGGAAGATTATCTAGATTGGTTATAAAGAAAAGAGAGAAGACTCTAGTACAATTAGAAATTAAAAAGGACTCATCAGTCTTTAGAAAAATAAAAAGGATTATTATAGTATTCTAAGAAAAACATTATAGCCAAAAAATGAATAATTTAGCTGAAATGGACCAATTCCCAGAAAGACAGAAGCTATTGAAACTGAAGGATAAATATTCTGAGTAAATTTATAGCACGTGAAAATGTTGATTTAGTAATCAGTTAACAACCCACAAAAAATAGCCCATGCCCAAATGCCCTAACCAAGGACTTCTGACAAATGTTTAAAGAAGAATTAATATGATTTCTTCACAATCTTCCAAAATAGAATAGAGAGAACATTTTTTACTCATTTCATGATGCCAAGAACACCTGATACCAAAACCAGACCAGAACATCAAAGGAAAAGATAACATAGACCAGTATTTCTTATGAATATGAATGCAAAAATTTACAATAAGATACTAGCAAGCTGAATCCAACAACATATAAAAAAGAATTATAGGCCATAACAAGTAGGATTTATCCCATGAATATAAGGTTAGTTTAACATGCATAGAAGACTGGATACTTTCCTTCATAGATCAGGTACAAGAAAGAGATCTACATTCTTGCTATTTCTGTTTGGCATTTTATTGGCATTTAGGCAAGAAAAAGAAATTAAAGCTATCCTTATTTTTTTCAAAATTTAAATATTTATTGAAATATTCTATATTTAAATTCCATATAAAATATTTTAATATTTTTCATTTAATTTAATATTTTATGTGTGATAGAATAAGTTCATTTACATTGAAGACATTTCTCCTCTATGACACATTTATGCCACTGATTCCTAAATACTTTTGTGTCATATTTCCCTTAAGGAAATACTTACGCAAATATGCAAACAAAAACTCATATGCTACAACCAACCTCGGGTTCTTTCTTTCCTTCTTGAATTCCATAGTTCAACTCATTAGCATTTCTTTGACTTCATGTTTATAATGAATATTGGATGCAGGAAAGAAAAAGTATTTGCTCTGAAAGGGGCCAGAACTCATCAGACAGCTCTGCCCATTCCCTAGCAAGCCTTGATGAAGGTTTACTTTCTAAAGTGGACATTCTTCCTGGGGACCACTTTCTTTCTCCAAGGCTTTTCTATATTAGCACCATTTAATCCAGGCAAAGAGTGGAAATTTGAAGAGAAAATATGCAAAATGGATCACCAAAGGTCAGTGCCATGTGCATGCATAAGTTAGTGTATACACCTCCTGTCTATTCTAAGTCATGGTGGAAATGGGGCCCTTTTCATATCTGCAATGATCTTCCACCTCCTCATCTTCTGAGATATCAGAGTGTCAAAAACCACCTGGCAACAATTTTTTTTTTTAAAGAAGAACCACAGGCTTGCTTTTAATCAAGTTTTCTTTTTTAACCTTTGAATGTTGTTAAAGCTTTAACCAGAAGGAATCAACCAGAAGGCAAGACAGTAAGAGAAATAGTCTTCCAAACATGTCTCATGTAAATCCAAACTTCAAAAAGATTCCTTTTGTGGAGTAAAGATTATTTTTTGTTTACAAGTTTATTTCTGAGTTGCAAAGATTATTCCCCTTCTCCGTGTTTTTAGAATTTCCTATATTCCCCCATTCAATCTTGGCTGCCACAAACAGAGAGATAGAAAGTGCAAGGACCTTCTTTTTCTTGCATCTGTAATGGAAGCCTTAGCAGCAGAAATTAACTGCTCCAAGTCCATCAGAGATGCATTGGCAACAAATTTTTAATGTAAGATATGATCCACTGCCTGACTTAGGATTGTGGGGTTTTTCTTCCCCTACAATAATTCAGTATTGATAGCCTTGTTTTTCTTTTTTAAAAAAAAATGGATATCACTTTCTCTTCCCAAAAGGATTTTTAAAGATCTGCTAGAGTGGCATTAGAGGAATGAATTTTTTAAAACAAATCAATTTTATTGATTTGAAATTAATAAAGCATACAATTCATCCAAAGTGTACAATCAATTGTATTTGGTATACTCATATAGTTGTGCATTCATCACTTCAATCATTATTTGAGCATTTTCCTTTTCATAATTAATTTATTATTTTAAAAGAACCTTTATATTACATTAAGGTTACAAAAAAATATGTTATTCCCATATACCCCACTCCCTCCCTTCCTAAACTTTCCCACATTAACAACAACCTTCTTTAGTGTAGCACATTGGTTAAAATTGATGAACCCATGTTGAAGCATTGCTACTAAGCATGGACTACAGTTTATGTTATAATTTACACTGTGTCCTGGCCAATTTTGTAAGTTATGACAAAATATTCAATGGCCTGTATCTGTTACTGCAATGTCATACAGAACAAATCCAATGTCTCCAAAATGCGCCCATATTACACCTGTTCTTCCCTCTCCCATCCCTCAGAACCTCTGGTTGCCACTGCCTTTACATCAATGATAAGAGTTCTTCCATTGCTAGAATATAATAAGCCCATAATAGATATAGTCAACTTTGGTCCATTGTTCATTCCCCATTCTTGAGGAATTTCAGGTGGTGATGCCCACTGTGTTTCTAAATAAGAGGGGGCTTAGATCCCATGGGGCAGATGGATGGATTTATGTTGCTTGCAGTTGCAGACAATGTCTGTTCCTTGGGATGAGTGTTGTCCATCATCATGTATTCATTAGTTGTCCTGGGTGGGTCCAATGAACTACAGCATTTTCATTTTTTCAAAAATAATGAAAGAAACAAGAAAAATCCTCACCTCTCAATCTATGTTACCCCTACTGCACATATTCTGGCTATTCTTGCACAATTGTGAGTTTATTAAGCAGTTTTATTCAGATATACTCACATATCATTTGATCTATCCAAAGTGTATAATCAATGGCTTTCAGTATAATTGCAATGTTGTATATTCATTGTCTCAAAACTTTTATTTTTTTTTAATTTTTTTTTTATTATGGGTAAAAATCAAAATTCTCACAATACATACAAACATTTGCAAAATGATATATAAATTTATGTGCATATATGTGTATTTGCTTACAAAAATGTTATATATATATATATATATATATATACATATATTTTAAGAGGTGCTTAGATTACCTAAAATATTACACGGAACCCACTGGGATTCCCATGCTGCCCACCTCCCACACCTCCCACCACATCCCACACAAACATCTCCCACAGTGTGGCCCACCAACCTCAATGAATTTACACATCCTGGAGCCTTGACACCAACCATAGACCACAGTTCACACTGTAGACCACACTCTCTCCCACTCAGTTCTGAGTGGTGTGTGCTGATTTAAAATGGCCTACATCCATTGCCACAACAGTACTCAGGACAACCTCCAACTCCCAAAGAAGCCCCTGTATTTCAACTGCTCATCCCCTCCCTACCCAAAAACTGTCAAGTGGCCACTGGCTCCACCTCATTGTTATAATTTCTTGCATTGCAAGAATCACCATATGTGAGCAAGAGAATACCATCAAGTCCACTCTAGTCCATAGTTCTTCCCCCAATCCAGGGGCGACTGGAATGGTGATGTCCACTCCAACTCCGAGAGAGGGTTATATCCCATGGATATGGTGGGTGGGATGATCCTGCCTGAAGATGCAGGCCCTCTCCATTCCCTGGGATGGCCATTGCCCATCGTTGTCTCCTCACCAGGTGACTTGGATGAGTCCATTGAGCTGTAGGGTAGGAGTTGCAGTTCCACCTAGATTTCATGCACACCTGGCACATAGGTAGGCGGGAGGCTCCAGTCACTGGAAGCATACCTAAGAAACTCCAGCATCACATGTAGGTTTGAATAGAAGGGACTGGTGAACCATGTGCAGGGAGGACTTATTTGAGTCTAATTCTGTCACTCTCAGGAGCACAGATTCCAAAATAGAACCCACTGATAAGGCATCAGTCTCTGGGACTATCCCCCCTTATATAGGACCAGGGTGTCCCCGGAGCTCTCAGGAACCCCACTGAGTGGGGTGATAGGCACTTAGATGTTCTATGAGCTCCTACTGAGGTGTGCGTAAGAGTTACCTCTGGGATGACCTCCCGACTCTCTTTGAAGTCTCTTAGCCACTTGAACTCATTTGTCTTTACCATTTCCCCCTTTTATTCAAGGTCTTTTTCCAGTTGTGTTTCCATTTGGCACTTGGGAAAAGTTTTCAATTAGCAATAATCGTGCCTCGGATAAACATCATTGGCTACGATACTGCCACTGCACAAAGCTGCCAGTTGGCACTTGGTATTAATCCCTCGTTGCCAGGGAGGCTCATCCCCGGGAGTCATGTCCCACGTTGGGGGGAAGGTAATGCAATCATATGCTGAGTTTGGCTTAGAGAGAGGCCACATTTGAGCAACAAGGAGGCTCTCAGGTGGCAACCCTTAGGCACCCCACAACTGCAGGCTAAGTCTCATTTACAAGAGCAAAGACTCACAAGGGTAGTCATCAATTAAAAAAAAAAAAAAAAATCAGTGGGTCATCCTATTTTGACAGGCACTGTCCCTACACTCAGAGGACTATTCCTGCTCCCTTGGAGATTGTGGCAGAGCTCTCCAGGCTAGGAATTCATATTCACTCATTTATTGTGTGATTATCCACCCATCGTGACCATGCCCCATCCCCCGATCCTTTGAATGATTTTGTATAACTTTCATGTATATTCGGTTGAACCAATCCCCACAAAACCCCCCAGGACACCCTCCCCCCAATAATCCCCCGCAGTACCCATTGTAACCCTTCTGTGATCCAAATCCTCCATGAACATTTAGTCCATAAAATAATCAAATACACTTACTAGGAAAAAGCAACAAGTGTGATAAGCTTACATGCAAGAGACAAACATAAGGAAACTCAGGGGGAAAAAAAAAAAAGAGAGGGGGAAAAAAAACAAATAATCAAATAAAGAACAAAACAAAATAAAATATAATTAGTGGAATGGGATATTCAAAAAATGGGCAAAAAAGCAAAGGAAATGCCTTTAAAATATATATATATATATATATATATATATATATATATATATATATATA
>JAKSZT010051490.1:601501-765887 GCA_026826555.1 Tolypeutes matacus
TTTCTTGAGACTTGTCTTGTGACCCAATATATGGTCTATCTTGGAGAAGGAACCATGAACACTTGGAAAGAATGTATATCCCGCTGTTTGGGAATGCAATGCTCTATAGATATCTGTTAGGTCTAGTTCATTTATCATATTATTCAAGGCCTCTCTTTGTTCTCTGTCCAGATGTTTTATCCAATACTGAGGGTGGTGTAGTGAAGTCTCCAACTCTTATTCTAGAGACATTTATTTCTCCCCTCAACCTTGCCAGTGTGTGTCACATGTATCTTGGGACACTGAGGTTAGGTGCATAAATATTTATTTCTTCTTGTTGAATTGTCATTTTATTAATGTATAATGATCTCCATCTCTTATAACAGTTCTGCATTTAAAATCTATTGTGTCTGAAATTAGTATTGCTACTCCAGTTCCTTTTCATTACTATTTGTATGGAAAATAGTGAAAGCTTTTTGCTTTTAGCTTGGTTGTGTCCTTACATCTGAGGTGAATCTCTAGTAGACAACATATAGATGGCTCATTTTTTTGGTCCATTCTATCAGTTTATGTCTTTTTATTGGGAAGTTCAAGCCATTAATATTCAATATTATTACTATAAAGGCATTACTTACTTCATCCAATTTGACCTTTGGCTTTGTGTTGTCATATCATACTATTGTCTATCTTTTTATTTTTTAATTTACCCTTTCTAATAATCTTCCTTTTTACACTCTTCTCCAAGTCTCTTGCTTTTTTTCTTCCTTTCAGGCTGCAACTCTTCCTTTAGTATCTCTTGTAATTCTGGCTTTTGGGTAAAATATTCTATCAGTTATTGTTTGTCTGTGAAGACTTTGAACTCCCCTCCACTTTTGAGGAATAACTTTGCTGGACACAGAATTCTTGGCTGGCACTTTTTCTCTTTTAATACCTTAAATATCTTACACCTCTATCTTCTCTCCTCTATGCTTTCTGATGTGGGGTTGGCACTTAATCTTATTGAGTTTCCCTTGTATGTGTTTCTTTGCTTTTCTCTTGCTGCTTTCAGAATCTTCTCTTTAACTCTGATATTTGTCATTCTGAATAGTAGTGTCTTGGGGTAGTTCAATTCAGATTTATTCTGTTTGGCATGTGTTGTCCTTGGATATTGATGTTTCTGTCTTTCATAAGGGTAGGGAAGTTTTCAATCATTGTTTCCTCAAATATTCTTCTTGCCCCTCTTCCATTTTCTTCTCCTTCTGGGATTCCAATAATACATATGCTTTTTCCCATTTTTTTCTGTTTTCTTTTTGTAGTGTGTATGTTTTTGTGTTTTGCGTTTAATTCAGCTCCCTGAGATCCTGTTCTATTTTTCCATTCTCTTCCCTTTCTGTTCTCCTGTCTTTTCCAGTTCAGATATTCTGTCCTTAAAATCACTAATTCTGTCTTTGAGCAATTAAAATCTGCTCTTATGTGCCTCTAATGTATTTTTAATCTTATCCCTCATGTCTTTCATTCCCATAAAGTCTGTTACTTTTTTTTTGCAGCTTTCAAATAGATCTTTAGCTCACTCAGTGTCTTCTTAATATCCTTTAACTCCTTAGTCATATATTCTCTCAACTCCTTAAATTGAGTTAGGAGAGTCATGTGATTATCATTGATTAGTTGTCTTAAATCCTATATCTCTTCAGGATATTTGGTATATTCTTTTGGCTAAGCCATCTCCTACTGTTTCCTAGTATGCCTTGTAATTTCTTGCTGATATCTAAGCATATGAATTCATTGGTGAATCTATTCTGATGACCAATTCCTCTCTTTTGCCTATTGTTATTGTTTTTTTCACAGCTATTCTTTGATATTTGGCTCAACTTATCTAAGTCTTTTAAATTGTCCAGCTTAAGTTATCAAAATTGGGCCAGAGACTCACTAATGGGGCACAGATTTTTTCCCCAGGGGTGGGGTAAAGAAAGTCCTAAAAACAATTTTTGTCTATGCAATTTACATATTGGCAAGCAGATGACATTGATTGGCACACCTTTTCATGGAGGTGTATCTCTTGGTTTTCCTTTATTTTGGTCTGGCTGGAATCAAGATTTAAAATGGGCTCTGCTGGATGAATGAATTCAATGAAGAAAAGTCCCCCAATTCCCTCTCCTTTTCCCTCTGTAACAGATGATAGGAAGGAAGATGTCTTTTCTCCTCTAAGTCATCTGCAATGTGCCAGGAGTTTTATGATCACTTAATATCTCAAGTGTGTGGGTGGAGAGCCCCTCCCAGTGGCCAAGAGGTTTACTAACTCACAATTTGCTGTTTTGGATTCTTTGTCTCTCAGTCCCTCACACTCCTGGGAATTGTGAAGCACTGTCCTGGCCTGCTGACCCACAAAACTGGTCCCTTGGAGAGCTTTTGGCTCTTTCTCCATTGTTTTTGTAAGACAGCTGAACCTTGTCTGCCTAATCTGATGCCATATTCCCACAAACATCCTGGAATGAACATTTTTATTAGCCCCAATGTTCATGTCAGTATGTAGCAAATATTGTCACTCAGATGAGGAAGAATGTAAATGAAGGTCTAGTCTAAGAAGTGGAGCATATTTTGGGAAATTGACAAAATATTTTCAGAATTAAATTAAGGGAAAAATACAATGAAGGTTGGATATTGGGGAGGTTAAAAGAGAAAAAAACACTCAAAGAGGAAGACCAGAACAAGGGCTACTTTGTGTAAGTTTAACTCCAATAAGTATGTTAATATCCCTAAAGTCATAATGACAGATGGATATTTGAACAGAGATTGTTACAAGTGTGGAATAATGACTCTAGTTGAAGAATTTTTCCTCTGATGTTCTCAATATATTTCATAGAATATTAGTCAACTAAGGACATCTTCAGTTGATATTTCCAAAGACTTGCTCATTCATTCACCAAGATCCATTTCATATTTCAGCATAGATTCCTGGAGCTCATCTGACTCTGGTCATGGGGAAATCCTCACTCTTCTCTCCATAGTTCCTCTTCTTGCTCCAACTGGGAAATCATATCTGAATTGTAGAATTGATACCTTTTTTGGGGAAACAGAGATATGGGTTTTGTTACAATAGTATTTAATCATCAACTCCAATGCAGTCTATGATGAAGAATAATGTAAACATTGAAGGACAATATAGGGAAACACACTGTGAACATAGGATATTGAAAATCCTTCACTAACAAATATCTGGTTCTTCACCTGGTGCCAAAATATATTAAGGACCTCTGGCTGTTGGTTCTGATGCTCAAGTTAAAAGATTGCAGTATCTTCTGTCTTTTCATGCAATGAGAAATTATGTTTCATCAGCATTGAATAGTATTTTTAAAAATATCCCCAAACATAAGCTCACCAGAACAATCTATGTTGTATAGAGAAAATGTTATACCTGGTTTTGAATTTTTGTGCTCTGTACAGTTTGGAAGTATTATATAGTTATGATTTCCAAAAAATATATATTGGATTATGCTTGTAAACTGGTCTGTTAACCTGGGCATGATTAAGTTATTATTAGGACATTGACTGGGCCACATAACTATGGCATTAAGCCCCACCCCTTGGTGGGTGGGGTCTCAAAGATAAAAGGAAATGGCAAAGGACAGGTTTGGGGTAGTTTTGATGTTGAAGTTCTGATGTTGGAGTCTTGAGCTGGATCCTCAGGAAGTAAGAGTTTGGTCATGAGGAAGGAGAGTAGGCCTTGGGAAAAGAGATGAGCCATTTGCCTGAGAACCTACAGCTGGCCTTGTGGAGAGAGGCAAAGCCTAGAGAGCCTCATAGCACAGCTGACCTTGTGGAGGAAACAAAGAAGCTGAGCCCAGAGAGAAATGGGGCCCTGGGAAGACAGGAACACAAGAAGCCTGAACCCTGGCAAACATTGGCAGCTTTCTTGCTCCAACACATGGCAATGGACTTTTGTGAGGGAAGAAAATTACACTTTATGGCTTGGTGACTGTGGACTTCTACTCCAAATAAATACCCTTTATAATAACCAAACAATTTCTGCTATTTTGCATCAGCACCCCTTTGTCTGACTAACACATGTTCTAAAACCTCATAATAGTCTTAAGAGCACTATAATTAGGTGGAGAATATTTATCCAATTTACGTATCAGTTGAAATAATGTTCATTGAGTTTTCAGCACTTTCTGGGTATTAGAAAATGAATAGCAAGAAATAGATGGAATTTTAGTCAGGAAAATTACAAATGAGATGTAAGTAAAAACTGAAGAAACAAATTTCTTTCAGGTAGTTGTAAGTGTTGTGAAAGAGCACAGGGTTTAGAGTGACATATGGGGAAGTTTACTGGCCTTTCAGCTTGAATAGATTTTGAAAAGATGATGGCTATATTAGATAGTTGTATGAGAGAAAGTGATTTAGATAGACGAACAGAGAGATAAATTTTTGAGAATCTCACTGACAGATACCAGATGATTGATATTCTCCAGCTTGACACCTCTAAACATCTTTCTCTGGGTTGCAGCAAGCAAAGCCTATTCTTCTAGGGTGAAGTTTATAGCTAAATCTTTGAATGTCACTGATTCTTAAAACATTATGGGCATTCTGGTTCCATTCCTACCAATGACCAGAGTATGATGATTGAGATCATGGCACTGAGGAAGATAAAGTCTTTGTACACAGAAATCTCAAACTGTGTTTGGGTTTCCAGTCAGATCAGTCTCAGTGCTGATGTGGCACTTCTCTTTCAGATACACTTACAGAGAGGCACACTTTGCCTACATAAAAATCCACATAAGGAAATATTACATGAGAGGTGGTGTGATATAACCTGGAAAATTCCCAAAGGCTGGTAATTATGGCTTCAAGATGGTGATTATAAAATTTGCCCTTGAGCATTCTTAGTTAAAATTATCTTCACCACCAATACCAAGTAAATCTACAGACTCATCATGAGGAAACAACACCCATGATCTGCTACTTTCAAACCATGACTATGATTAAATTATTCCCTTTAATTATTTCTGTTTCCACATCTATGAAATGGTTTAACAAATACATGTTTTGAAATATCCAAAGAGCTAATGTATAAAAGTGCTTCCTATCAAAACTTACTAAGTATATGATATTTCTTTTATTCATTAAAATGGCAGAAAACCTTGAATCAATACACAGTACTCTGCAGAACTGAATAGGCTTCATAGGCAACCTGGGATCAAAAGATTCTTCCTCTCTCAACTCTACAAAACTCAGGTGTTCAACAGGAGATATGAGTATAGACAGTTCATTAGCACAAGCACAATAGAACCTGAAACCTACCAACTTTCTCTCAGGTTGTGGGCCATATAAATAGAATGTTTTGTGCTAAAATTTTATATCCAAGGAAAAGGAATGATTCACAATTATAGAATGTACATATTTTACCACCATGAAAGAGAAAGACTATCCAGTATACAGCTCTTCAAAGTAAGATTTATCTGATGTCCTAAGGACTGCAAATCCCCACAAGTTTCAAAATATTAGGGATTCCTGGAATAAATTATAGTTTTATTGTTGATTTTCCTATAAATAAGATGTTTAACAATTTTTAAAACTAAATTAATGAAAAATTAGGAAAACTTTATATATAAAGAATATATCATTTCTTAAGAAAAATCAAGCAATGTATTTTCACTTTACTCTTATGCATATTCCATAAGCTGTAAAGCCACATTGCAGTTTGAAATTTCTCTCTGCCCAGGATTGCTTCCTCTCCATTTTTTCCAAAATATAATGATTCAATGAGCAGTCCTTAATAAATATACTAAACCCTAAACTCCATTCCAAGGCCTCCTGCCTTGAGAACTTAATTAGTGACAATAATTAAAAGAGTTTAGGGAAAAGAGAGCTTATAAGTAGGCAATGAAAAATTCTGTTGTGTTTGAAAATATGATGAATTATAAAATTTCATAGGATCATTTTAAGGTAGCTCCTAGTGATTTAGTATATTTGATAGTTTCCAAGTAAGGCCAAGTGAACATTGTTAAGATGTTTGTTTTTAAGAAATGGTCCCTCATATAAGGACTTAAGTCAAGTCTATTTTTGGGTGCTACTCTTATCCAAAATAAGGAAATTGCCAGGACCTTGTCCCTTGTCAAGTTAGTTTCCTGACAAATTTTGGTTAAATTTCTCTTTAATGTTTGGTTCATTCTTTCAGTTTTTTCCAGTATATTGAGATCCTCTTAATATACAAAAACTCCAATAATGTCCAATATTTTTGATATTTCTTGGGTGACTTTAGATATAAATGTGCTTCCATTATACCTTTGACTAGAGTTTGGTAGTGCAAATTTGGGAATAATCTCCTTTAAAAGGGCTTTTATTACTTCTGAGGCCTTTTCAGTTTGGCATGGGAAGACTTCAACATGGCTGGAGAAGGTGTCTACAAATGCTAACAGGTGTTTATACTTTCCTTAGGCCCTAGGCATTAATGTAAAATCTAGTTGCCAATCCTCTCCTGAACTGAGGCCTCAGTATTTTACTCCCTTGTCAAGCACTGGGGCACTGTTTTGGGATTGACTTTATCACATATTACACAACCTTAATTCACCTTTTGAATAATCCTTCACATATCTGGCCATAAGATAAATTTGTGCAACTAGTGGTACACAGTTTCTTAGCCATAATATATGCTCAGATGTCAATGTGATATTATTGGTTCAATTCATCTTTCAGGAATAAGTACAATATCTGCTTCATTCTTGAGCCTCCCAGTTGAAGTTTGATTAATAAATCCTCATTCTTTTGCTCTGGCTAAGTCCCTTGATGCATACTCAGGGAATTTAAGGGGTTGAAATTAATTGTTATAGAAGTTAAAATTAGTGCTGTTTTTTTCATTTTAGTGGATTGCTTTGCTGTTAGGTCAGCTTAGTTATTTCCAGAAACAATAAGTATATTTCCCTTTTAGTGCCCTGGACAATGAAGAATAGCTACTTCTTTCAGTAACATAATTACTTCTAATAAGGTGATTATGATGTCAGAGTGTTTAATGTCTTGCTTCCTGAACTTAAAGGACACTTCTCCTTCCAAATAGTTCCATGGGGATGCACCAAAAAGAAGGCTTAATTAGAGTTATTGTAAATGTTCACTCTCTTTCCATTGTCAAGATGTAAACCCCTAGTAAGTGCAATGAGTTCAGCAGACTGTATGGATGTACCGGGGGGAAGAGCTTTCACTTCCAGTGTTTTCTGTAAAGTAACAATAGCATACTCTGCTTTCTGGTACCCATGGTCCATAAAACTGCTTCCATCAGGAAACATTCTCAGATCTCTGTCCTGTAAGATCACATCTAAGAAATCAAGTCTGCCAGAATAGTCTTCATCAATTAAATGTATGCAGCCATATTTGGATTCCACCCAGTTGCTGTTGGGTCAAAGAGTTGTGGGGTTTAAGGAAAAAAATAACCTTGATTTTCACATTGGGATTATAAAAGAATAGCCTGGCACTTAGTGAAGTGTCCTCCTATAAGCCATATCCCTCTTGTTTCTCTAAGAGAGAAAATATATAGTGGGAGGTAAATAGAGTTGTAGGTTGACCTAAGGTACATATTTCTTCATCCTGTAGAAGATCACATGTTGTGACTACTGTTCTCAGACAAACTGGTCACACTTGGGCTACAGGATTCAAATGTTTGGAGAAGTCAGGAACTTCTTGGAGTTACCAAGGATTTGGGTTACAACTCCTAAACCTATGCCTTTTTGCTCATGAACAAATAGGAAGAAAGCTTTTTGAGGGTCAGGTAAGTCTCAGGCAGGTGCTGTTGGAAGATTTTTTGACAGGGAGGAACCCTATTTGTCATTTGGGGGCCCATGCTAAAGGTTCATTTCTTCCCCTTTCAAGGCTGCATATAAAGGTTTAGCTATAAGTCTAAAACCAGGAATCCATAGACAGAAGAAGTGAACCCCCAAAACCCTGCAGCTGGTATTTATTTTATTTTTTGGTTGTAAGGTCAGCTACTCTAGCTAAAGCCTCTCTTCTGTTGGGTAGTAGATTCCTTTGTCCTTTTGACTATTCATATCCTAAATGTTTTACATTTGGTTGTGAAATTTGAGCTTTTTTCTTAAACATTTTATAACCTTAGTCTGCTAGGAAATTTAAGGTCAGGGTTGTATTATGATTTGAAGCTTCCTTGGATTTACTTACAAGTAAGATATCATCTACACATTGCAAAAACAACGTATTTTGGAGTTGTTCTCTTAAGCCTTTGGCTAAAGTCTTGCCAAATACTGTAGGGACATTTTAAAAAACCCTGGGAAGCACAGTCCAACAATATATTTGTTTCATATTAGTTCAGGGATCTTCCTCTTCAAAGCAAATAATTCCCAAGATTCAGGGCTTAATGGCACACAATAAAAAGCATCTTTTAAATCTAGCACAGTAAACCAACAGAATTCCCCAGACATGCATCTGGCACCACTGGGTGAATGTCTTCTGCTATTTGATTGATAGTTTTTATGTTTTGTACAAGTAGATGCTCCTTTTTTCCTCTGATTTAAGCATGGGTAGGATAGGAGTGCTGTATGGATATTGACATGGTAGAATTAAGTGATATTAAAGAACAGTCTATTAATGGGCCTATATTCTCATAAGCTTCCTTTTTAAGGGATTCTGTCTAAGATTAGGAAATTCTGCATTGGGGTACATTTTTACCAGAATAGGTTTTGCTGTTTTCACTCTTGTGGAAGTTTGGCATTTTTTATGAATTCCAAAACTAGATATTGGATTGTATTTGTAAACTAGTCAGTTCTTCTGGGTATATTAGATTATATTAAATTCAAAGATTTCACTTTTAATTTATCAAATTATGATTAAGGCTTTTATTTGGCCACATCAATAGGATGTTGAATCCCTGTCTCCCTGGAGGGCAGGGACTCACAGAGAAAATGACATGGCAGAGGACAGAGTTGGAGTTTTGGATGTTGGAGCCCTGGAAAGAGAGTTAAACTATTCACCTGAAGAGATGAGAGCCCCGAAGTGCTAAAAAAGCCTGGAAAGAAATGAGCCCTGGAGAGAGAGACAAGCCTTATCCTCATGTACAGCAAAGAACAGAAGGAGTTAGGACCATGGAGCCTTAGGAGGAAGAGGAAGACTGAACACACACAGAGACAAGCAGCCATCTTGCTCCAAGATGTGGCAACAGACTTTGGAGAGAGAAGTAACTTACACTTTATGGCCTTGTGACTGTAAGCCTCTACCCAAAAAAAAAATACCCTTATAAAAACCAACAGATTTCTGGTATTTGCATCAACACCCCTTTGGCTGAATAATACAGCTATTCTTGCATACCATCTGCCCATACCACTGCCCCTTCTTTTGCAAGAATATCTTCAAGTACTTCAGAAGGACCTTCTTCCTATAAGTGCAGTAGGACAGATTGGAGGGCACTATCTTGGTCTGGGGAAACCTAAATGTTCCAAATATCTGCTGAAAGGGTCACTTGTGAATTTAATTTGATTAGTAGGTTTCATCCAAGTAAAAGCAAAAGGCATTCAGGCATATATAGAAAGTTATGCTTTGTGTATTCCCACAAAGGAGGTCCCAGGTTCAATTCCTGGTGCTGCCTAAGGAAAGCAGAAACAACAACAAGCAAAAACAAACATAAAAATCCAACTCAGAGGAACTGATGTGGCTCAGTGGTTGAGTGCTGGCTTCCCTCATATGAAAGTCCAGGTTCATTCCCCAGCTCCCAATACCTGAAAAAATAAAATAAAGAAGGAGTATTACTAGGGGTAAAGAAGGATATTTCATAATGAAAAAAGGATCATTCAAAAGTAAGATATAAAAATCATAGCTTATATGCATCTAAAATAGCTTGAATACACATAAAGAAAAAGTACATGTATTCATTTAGACTACTATCTTTACAAAAATTTCCCTATTCCATTTCTGTTGATGTTCAAAAACTAGGTCTGTGAAAATGGTGCTGTGGATGAGAAAGAAACAAGAGATAGCTGGAGTCAGGTGACCCTCCATCCAAGGGGAGGAGAGTGCCACTGCATAAAACATTGTGTCTTTTATTTAGCTTTAGAACAAAGAAAATATGTGTGCACATGTGCAAAGGTAATAGATATGTGATTGGTAACATGTTACTAAAGTCAGCAAATCTTTGGGGTTAATGGTTCAGTTCTTTTTACATTCCTGCATGTAACAGACCTTGTTAATCATTATCTGACATATACCAGATCCTTGAAGCACAGAATGCTTCTCCACCAGGCTCCTATCAGATTTTATCTTAGTGTCTTGAGACTAGAAATGCCTGTCCCACACATATCAAGGTGGCCTGCTTTCTGTTATGAGTCATGGCCTTTAATTGAACTCCTTCATTTCCCTCTTTTTTATTAATTAATTTTTAAGTGACAATCATAGGAACCATTATTTGAGATGATACAAGGTGACCTCTTGTCACACTTGTCTTCTTCCATAGCTCTTGTGACTGTGCCTGTCTTAGGTTGTCCTCCTCTGAGAATCTTACCTGTCATTGGATACCAGTCAAGCTTTTGAGCTCTTACAAGGAAGGCAATTTCATTTACATTTTTTACTTCTTCAGGTTCCTTATGTGTATGTTTTTATGTAATTAGTAGTAAAATCATGGGGTTATTAGTATACTACTTTCTACCACAAATAGTGTAAAATTAGTTTTTCATGGCTAAGTTTCTTAACATAAATGCATTTATCTGGTTTAATTTTTCATTTTTTCTATGAATATATGCTATTACTCTAACCTTGAAAATACAAACAATTAAAATGCCTAAAACAATAACTCTTAATCCAATCCAAAATGATATTTGAACTGTTTTTTATTTCCACCAGTGAAATGTATTGACAGTATTTAAATTTTCAGACAATTCATTTCAAAATTCTGCACCAGGGGTTTCTTTCAATTCATTTTTAGACATACTCAATGCTTTCTTTTGCAATTCTAAAATATCTAAAGAAATATTACACTTATACCCAATCAAATGATTTTTGATTCTTCTCAAACATGCTCACTATTATTATAAGGCAAAGGAGTAATACAAAAAGAACTTTCATTCCAATCACATTTAAGAGCTCTTAACAAGTTTAAATTATAGATTTGATTACCCAAATGTATAATAGTTGTTTCAAGATCATTCATATGATTATTTAGTTCTATATCAATGTAAGACTGGCTATGCCACATCTCACTTGCATTTTTATGCCACTCCTTAACATATTGTTGAGACTGGACTCCTTGATGCAGGGCTATGCCAGCAATGGCTGCAGTGGTATGATCCCAATCAATCCCAAAAATTCCTGCTATTAAAAGTCCAATAAGTCTTTTAGTTCTTTTTAAATAATGGTCAAAGAAATGCCACAACAACTGGGATTCTGGAGACTGTTGCCAATGTCTGGTCATCTGAACTGGTAACCATAGTCCTTTTCTTCTTCTTGCTGTAAAAAAAGTTTGATTTTCCTGCAAATATGAATTCTTAAGACATGTAAATAAAGAGCAATTGGGACAGCTAGCGTTCCTTTCACCAGAAGTTACTCTTCCAATAATAAAAACTATAGGACCTTGTACACATACTGCAAGAAATTCAGTTGATTTTCTTTTTAAACTGGTAACATTAGTTTTATTGCCTTGCCATTTGAAAATTGGGCGAGTTCCCAAAAATAATTTCAAGAAATAATTTTGAGTTTTGTTAAGTTTAGTGTCCCATGGTTGTGGGGTAAATCTTCCTTGATTTATCCAATTTATTGAGCTGTTAGTAAATGCCATATTACCAAAATTCCAGAAATAAGAATTACTGTCATTAGTGGTTATGGTTGAATTGTTAATGAACCAAGATATGGCTGTGTTTTTAACAGGCTTCAGCATTCCTAAATGGGCCTGATCTTTTACAATTCCATAGGAATCATTAAACAACACAACCTCTGTAAAACCATGACATGTGACATTTTTCATTTAGTAATCTGTTTTGAGAGGGACATGTAAGATTTACCATATTTTCTGCTTTATATGGTAATGAAGGGAAAATGAGAATATAAATTCAAGTTTGATTTTTCTCTGTTAAAACTACACTGTGATTTTGAGGTTGCATGCATGTGGATACATGTCCAATACAAACAGGGCAGTCTATAAAAGGTAAAGTTATATTTTCTAAAATTTTCCCTTCTTCTTTTGACTTTAAGGGTACCTGTAAGTCTATAGGTCCCAGAAAATGGTGAGATTGATTAAGATAAATTGGGTAAGACTTATTGGCCCAGGTTAACAGTTCTAAAAGAGATGGGTTGGTAATGTACGCCCTTTAAGTGTAATTATGATATGGTATCTTACATTGACCTAATACTTTACCTATAATTAATGCAATGTGAAACCACCATGTCCATAGGTTAAGTTTTGGCAACATCTTCAACTCTAAGCCTGATTCTTCTGGAGGGGATCCACTGCTGTTCTCTTGTTTCTGTAAAGATAAGAGCAAAACTTCAGCCCCCAATTTTTACCTCTCCTTTTTCCCATTTATTGGTTGTTGAATATTTTTGCCTGCATTTTTCATTTTCATTCTTTTCAGTAATCTCCCATTGTCTTTCTGCTGCTGTGGTATTAGAAATTTGTTGTCTATTAAGAAAATTTAAAGTAAGCAATGCTTTAGATAGCTTGTCTTTAGCAGATTCTCCTCCATCTCCCCCTTTTTGTTTTTGCAACATTAATTTTAGTAAGTGATTGCTTTTTTCTACTATTACTTGGCCTTGGGGGTTATATGGAATTCCTGTAATATGGTTAATGTTCCAGTCACTGCAAAATTTTTTGAAAGATTGACTAAGATAGGCAGGTCCATTATCAGTTTTTAGCTGTGCTGGGAGGCCTTTTCACCAGCATGAGCAGTTGCCCAAGTAAAATTAGAAAATGTGTCCACTGTCATATGTATATATTGAAGGCAGCCAAAAGAGGGCACTTGTGTAATATCCATTTGCCAAATTTCATTAGGATGTTCTGCACGGGGATTTACCTCTGGGGAGAAAGTGGGGTCATTTATGGGCCAACAAGTAGGACATTTTTCTAACAATCTTTTTACTTTCTTTTACTGTTAAATGGGGATATTTATGATTGAAGCCAGAAGCATTAGTATGTGTAAGTTTATGATAATCAGCAGCAGTTTCAGTATGAGCTTATCTACCAAATCATTTTGTGAAGCCATAGGGCTTCATAGGGGAAGTTGAGAATGAGAATGAATATAAGTAATGTAAATTGAATTAGATCATTCATGAACAGTCTTTTGTAATTGTAGGAAAAGAACTTCTAATTCAGAAATTGGAGTTATTTGAGCTGTCTCTATATGACAAACAATGTGACAGGCATAAGCAGAGTCAGACACAATATTTAAAGGCTCAGAAACATCAGTTAGCAATTGAACAACAACCATTATTTCTACCTTTTGGGCAGATGAACAAGGGGTTTTCCAAGATTTTGTAGTTGGGCTTAAATAGTTTGCATTTCCATTACTGCTGCCATCAATGTAGTAAGTAAGTGCAGCAGAGAGTGGTTGTTGTTTGACAACCTTAGGAAGAATCCATGAAGTACATTTTAAAAATGGTAAAATTTTTGAATTTGGGAAATGGTTATCAATTGTTCCAAAAAAATTTGCTAAGGTCACTTGCCAATAGTCACTGAACTGCCAGAGCTGAGAAAGTTCCTGCTTTGTAAGGTCCAGTATGGTTTTATCAGGATCTCTAGCCATAAGCTGTTTCAGGTGAATATGGCCTCTTGATATTATTCCTGTAGTTTTTTTCAGGATAAGTATGAAAATTTTTTGTATCTTTGTTGGGTAAAAATATCCATTCCTGGTGAGGAGACAACGATGGGAAATGGCCATCCCAGGGAATGGAGAGGGCCTGCATCTGCAGGCAGGATCATCACACCCACCATATCCATGGGATATAAGCCCTCTCTCACTTGGAGTTGGAGTGGACATCACCATCCCAGTCGCCTCTGGATTGGGGGAAGAACTATGGACTAGAGTGGACTTGATGGTATTCTCTTGCTCACATATGGTGATTCTTGCAATGCAAGAAATTATAACAATGAGGTGGAGCCAGTGGCCACTTGACAGTTTTTGGGTAGGGAGGGGATGAGCAGTTGAGATACAGGGGCTTCTTTGGGAGTTGGAGGTTGTCCTGAGTACTGTTGTGGCGATGGATGTGGGCCATTTTGGATCAGCACACACTGCTCAGGACTGAGTGGGGGAGAGTGTGGTCTGCGGTGTGGACTGTGGTCTGTGGTTGGTGGCGGGGCTCCAGGATGTGTGGGTTCATTGAGGTTGGTGGGCCACACTGTGGGAGATGTTTGTGTGGGATGTGGTGGGAGGTGTAGGAGGTGGGCAACATGGGAATCCCAGTGGGTTCCGTGTAGTGTTTTGGGTAATCTAAGCACCTCTTAAAATATATGCATATATATATATATATAAATAACATTTTTGTAAGCAAATACACATATATGCATATATATTTATATATCATTTTACAAATGTTTGTATGTATTGTGAGAATTTTGATTTTTACCCATAATAAAAAAAAAAAAATATATCCATTCTATTATGCCCTCCTCTTGCCAAAGTATCTCAGTAGGGGAATGGCAAGATGGAAATATTAAAAGTGAAAATGGAAGATTTATATTTATCCTTGTTAGTTGGCTATTTTGTACTCTTTTTTCCAATGATTTTAACTCCTTTTTTGCTTCTGGGCTCAAAATGTGAGGGCTATTTAAGTCAGAGTCTCCTGTTAAAGTATTGAAAAGATGAGCTAAAGCATAAGTTGGAATTCCTAAAGTAGGCAGTACACAATTAATATCACCCAGTAATTTTTGAAAATCATTTAAAATACATAACTGATCAGTTTGAAACTGTACCTTTTGCAGAGTTATAATATTTCCATTAATAGTATGGCCCAAATATTGAAAAGGAGCCTGGTTTTGAATTTTTTCTCCTGCTATTTGTAACCCATGTTGAGGAAGAATTTCTTTAGCCAGCTGAAATAGTTGTTTTAGTTCAGAAGTTTGCTCAGTGACAAAACAAATATGATCCATATAATGAATAATCATAGTGTTGGGAAATTGTTTTCATAAAATTTGTAATGGAATGTGAATAAAGGATTGACATAATGTAGGACTGTTCATCATTCCCTGAGTTAGAACTTTCCAATGATATTGTTCAGTAGGAGCTGAGTGATTAATAGAAGGAATAGTAAATGAAAAATTTTCTCTATCATTTGGATTGAGAGGAATAGTAAAGAAATAATCTTTCAGATCAATAATAACAATATGCCAATTTTGTGGAATCATAGTTGGGGAAGGCAAACCAGGCTGTAAAGATCTCATAGGTTGAATAACTTTGTTAATTTCACATAAATCAGTTAACATGTGCCATTCGCCAGATTTCTTTTTAATTACAAAAACGAGAATTCCATGGACTAGTAGAGGGTTCAATATGCCATGCCATTAACTGCTCATGTACTAATCCTTTCAGGTCCTCTAACTTTTCTTTTGTAAGGGGCCACTGTTCTACTCAGACAGGTTTGTTTGTTAGCCATTTTAAAGGTAAGGCAAAGCCCTCTGCAACAGTAGACCCTACTCTAAATTTGAATATCCTAGACCATGGTAGTCTCCAATAAGTCAAGTCTCAGGTTGGGAAGGGGGAGCATAAGATGTTTAGCTGCATCAGAAATGTGAGGAATATTCAAATAAGCTCCCCATTGATATAATAAGTCTCTTCCTCATAAATTAAGTCCTGCATCCACAACATAAGGTTGCAGAGCAGCCTCTTGTCCATCCAGACCTTCTAACTTAAATATCTGAGTACCTTGATAAACATCTGTCATTGTGCCAACACCAGTGAAAACAGTAAGCAACTTTTGTAAAGTCCAAGCTTGTGGCCAATATCATTTAGCAATTATAGAGACATCAGCCTTGGTATCCATAATCCTAAAAATATATTTCCATTTATTTTTATGGTAACTTCAAGCCTTTCATCTCCAATTGCTGTTTGCCGATACTCTTTATGCCCAGTGGAACCAAATCCTCCTGTGCATTTTATAGGCCAAGACTGAGGTTTATGATATGGTAATAAAAGAAGTTGAGCTATACTATCACCTGATCCAATTTGATAGGCAGTTAAAGTTTGTATTAATGCACAAATTTCTCCATAAAAGTCAGAGTCAATGATCCCGGTTTGCACTAAAACACCTTTGGTCATAAGACTACTACAGCCAATAATGAAACCTACATTATTTTTGTAGAATAGGCCCTTTAATTCCTGTTTTTATTTTTTGTATACCCAGTAAAGAAGTAATAAGCTTAGTTTCAGCTGAGGGAAGATAGCTGCACTGCCATTGGTAGTTGCTTTTAGCTCTTTTACATGCTGGAATGAGCTGCTCTGTTGCTGACCCGGTAGATTTTAGCTAGTGTGGGAAATGTGCTCATATTGTTTGTCTGAGGGCCCTGAGCAAGGCCTGCTTGGAAGTTTCCTGACTTACTAATGAGACTGCCATTCTTATGGTATCTAGGATGGCATTCATTGGCCCAGTGTAACCCTTTCTGGCATACCAGACACACACGAGTTGGTATTGCTCTATTATAGCCACTAGATGGAGCTCTCACGCTAGTTTTGGCTTGGCAATCTTTTTTCTTATGACTGGTTTCCCACATTTAAAGCAATTTAAATTGTTAATCATAGGACTACATCCCTTTTTCTTTTCTTTCCTTTTTTTAGACATGAGTTTGTCTGTTTTGGCTGTTCATGAATTTTTTCATATATATCTTCATTAAACTCAACATCAGTTCATTCTGCTATTTGTTCAGTGATAGCAGTATCCTGTTTATTATCTTCATTTTCATCTGATTGTAATGGTTCAAGAACAACAGAAATAAGGCTACACAAAGACCATACATGTATGGGAATTATCTCCCCCTTTTGATAAGCCCTTTTGACAGCTTTCATGACTAACTTTCATTGTTTCAGATTTAAAATATCCTGCCTTTATGGCTGAAACCAATAACAATGTTTCTGTATGAGAAAAAAAATTTCCTCAAAATCTGAGGATATAATAGTTACACTGGTGCTTTTTAATAAAGATTTTAATACTCTAGGTTTCTCTTCAAAATTTGACTGCTGATTCCCCATTTCTCTGATGATCCCAAGGATGTAACTTACCTTTTTTTTGTAAACCAATTGTCAGGAGCTCCTTGGTCTGCTATGCACTGACTGAAAGAAATGTTGCATTTTCAGGTCCTTGTTCAGGTGCCAAATGTTGATGTTCAGGAACCAGGTCTGTGAAAACGGTGCCACAGATGACAAAAGATGAGAAAGAAACAAGAGATAGCTGGGGTCAGGGACCCTCCATCCAAGGGGAGGAGAGTGCCACTGCATAAAACATCGTGGCTTTTATTTAGCTTTAGAACAAAGAAAATATGTGTGCACATGTGCAAAGGTAATAGATATGTGATTGGTTACATGTTACTAAAAGTCAGCAAATCTTTAAGGTTAATGGTTCAGTTCTCTTTACATTCCTGCATGTAACAGACCTTGTTAATCATTGTCTGACATATACCAGATACACTCCTTGAAGCACAGAATGCTTCTCCACCAGGCTCCTACGAGATCTTATCTTAGTGTCTTGAGACTAGAGATGCCTGTCCCACACATACCAAGGTGGCCTGCTTTCTGTTAGGAGTCATGGCCTTTAATTGAACTCCTTCACATTTCTAACTTTTACTTGGAATGGCTAAAGGTAACAGTCACTACCCTTATCTGATAATTGTTGGTGGCATTCCAATTATTATACACCACTAACATTCCTAATATTTTCTCTCCCACATTTGTTTTTCTCTATAACTTTCACCATATTCATCCAGCCCCTTTTCCCAACCCTCAACCTCGCCAACTTAATTTTCCCCTCCTTATCTATTCTCTGCACTATTCACTGCCCTGGTACCTAATACATCAATTCTTAGTAATAGTGAAGGAAATTCCTTATGTGAGATTATTTAAAATACTTACACAAAACAAGATTTAGATGCTATTAATTAATAAGTTAACATTTTGTCCAAGGGTTCCAGGACTTTTGCCTATAATATTTCACTTCTTATCCCTAGATCCCCAAAAGAAATACAGTCCCAGGAAATGATTGGCACTTTTTTTGGAGAAGTGGAGACTTCTGTTTCAAGCCCAAAACTCATATGGTATACTTTTATTTTTATTTGAGAAGTTGTGAATTTACAAAAGAATCATACATAAAAGCATAAAATACAAGCTTCCCATACATCATCCCATGACCCACATCTTGCCTTTTTGTGGAACAATTATTAAAATGATGAAAAAAATTCATCAGAATATTACTGCTAAATACAGACCATAGCTTATATTTGGTGTATTTCCCCATAAACCATCTTAACACCCTGTGATAGAGACTTACATTTGTTCTAGTTTATAGAAGAACATCCTTCTATTTGTACTGACCACTATCCTCATCCACCACTAAGTTCATTATTATTCAGACCCCAAATTAACCTCTAGCATTCTTCTATTGACATTTACATCCTTAGAATACCCCTTTCAGCTACAATCACATTTATCAACCAGCGGTGTTAGTTATACTCACTATAATGTGTTACCATCAACTCTATTTCCAGACATTTACAATCAACCTTATTCAAAATTCTACCTACCTTAAGTACCAGCTCCCCCTTCTCAACACTTATTCTATCTTCTAGTAACATATACTCTAGATTTTAACACCATGGATTTAATGATCATATTTAGTTCATGTTAGTGAGACCATACAGTAGATGTCCTTTTATGTCTTGCTTATTTCACTCAGCATAAGGTCTTCAAAGTCCATCCAAGTTGTCATATGCATCCTGATTTAATTTCTTCTTAGAGATGAATAGTATTCTATCATGTGTATATGCCACATTTTGTTTATCCATTCATTGGTGACGGACACTTGGGCTGTTTCAGTCTTCTGGCAATTGTGAATAATGCCACTACAGACATCAGTGTGCAAATGTAAGTTCACATCCATGCTTTCAGATCTTATGAATATAATCCCAGAAGTGGTATTGCTGGATCATACAGCCGATCTATATTGAGCTTTCAAAGGAACCACCAAACTGTCTTCCAAAGAGGCTTCACCATTTTACATTCCTCCAATTGTATAAGAGTGTTCCTATTACTCCACATCCTCTCCAGCACTTGTAGTTTTTTGTTTATTTTTAATAATGGCCATATATTAAGAAGTGAAATGATATCTCCATGTAGTTTGGCTCTGCATTTCCCTAATAGCTATTGCTGTTGAACATCTTTTCCTGGTCCATGCACAAGGAAATCTTAGCAAACTACACATTTTTCTTTCTTGGGCTGCATTTGGGGCTCATTGGGCAGCTCTGCAGTATTCCAAGCCCTTGCAGATCCATGAGCCCTCTTCCTCTTTCTTTTTTATAGCTTGTAAGAAGACCTTAATCTCTTACATAGAGGGACAATCTTCTGCCCCATAATATTGGCAGGTTTTCTGTAGGGATCCCATCCATCTCTGCTGTGTCTGTCTCCTGCTTTGGTAACAAAAACCACATTGCCTTGAAGGTGGGCTGGCCCTTGCACCTTCCAATGTCTTTCCTCAGTTGTTCTTTGTGTTTCCTTTATGGCCCTTCTGGCACATCTTCCCATTGCTGGGCTTCTAAACTTTTGGCCACCCCAGTCAAAAAGGCTTATGCTGTACTGCTGATTGTACCCCAAAGTAGGACAAATTGTGGTGGGTCTTTTCTACCACTTCAACCTCTCCTGTCCCTGAGAACAGTAGAAAGGATACAGGAGTTTTCCTCTGGACAGAACCTAGTTTCATAATTATCTCTAATGCCATCCAAGGCAGGATCATCCCTTCCACTTCCTGACCAGGAGTGGGATGATGCAGCCACATGTCTCATCTTAACCTGAAGGGCAGTTATATCTTCATGAAAAGTCTTTCAGGGGATGTTTACATTTGAAGGCATCCCCCACAGTTGGGATTATCACTCTCGTGGTCCTAGACTCCTAGACTAAAAGAGAATAAGAGATGAGTTTGTCTGTCTCTGTCCCACTGGTTGTCCTTTTTCATGGAGGCAAAAATACATTGTTACAGATGGTTCTTTTCCCCAACAGAGTATGAAGTGCCCTTTTATTGCAGATACCCTAACCAAACCACATGCAACTCTCCTGTTTTTTGCCTATACCTGTCTTTTAACTAATGTATTTCACTTTCAGGAAAATATCTCATTTCAAGAGCTTCATTTTAATCAAAGCTGGGGTGGTTCTGTGGTGAATAAGTCTAATTTTGTTCCTGAAAACAGCCCTGAGTCAGTAGAGCTCATTCACAGGGTCCCAAGCTCCCCTTGGAAGTCATATGAAACCCTTGAGACACCACAGTGGTCAGCAGATGGCATGGGAGTATGCAGGTGGCCAGCAACCAGGGTATAATTTCCCTACTCTTCCTAGGACCCACCTCTTGACTCTTTGCCCCATCCACCACATTTTGTCACTGTTCACATGGAGATTGCTCACATCTCACTTGTGCTCATGAAGCTAGAGGGAAGCCAGCACCTCAGTCAGCTTATTACCCCTCAGGGAGCTGGGCTCTGAGGGGATGACTAAATTAATGAATCCTTATGCCTCCATCATGTCATGGAGAGCTTTGGTGGCACACAAACTTTTGGGGAAAAACACCTATTACCACCTATAAGGGAAGGAGTCTCAGCAAATGAAGGATAGCAGAAAGTCCATGCAGGTGACACCAAGAAAATATATTACTAACACAGGCACTGAAGAGAACATTTACACACAAAGAGAAGAGACAAAGCATGGTCAAATTTGATATCCCATGACCAGTGGAACCCTCTCCACAGCCAATGGAGGTCCACATTTACCAGTCTCATATACTTTAAATGAAGGACCCAGCTACCTCTCCATCAGAAACTGATGTAACCACAGGGTTGGGCCATTTGCTATGTCCAAGCAGTCCCCAGTGAATGTTTATACAATGCTCTGAGTGAAAGGGAAAGGAAGGTTCCAGCAGGCCACCATCTGCTATGGGATGTCTTTTATCTCCAGGACCTCCTGAGAAAGAAGTGAAGCCAAACTTTATCAGGCTACCACATCTGCTCTTAAGCACAGGTTTATTTGTGGATCACAGGGAAGGGTGACAGGCTTCACTCCAACTGTCCCTTCTCCCATTATGTTTTGCTTTCCATATAATCAGAACCTGTAACAAGTTCATTCTCTTTCTGTTAACTGATGGTTTTTGTTTAGATAAGAGATAGAGAATGAGAATGTGTGAAAGGCAAGTTCTCTTAAAGAGATGTAAGTTTTAACTATTCCTTCAGGCTGATATTTAGTCTTATAACCTCCAACTTAAGTTTAAATGAATTCTTATTTAGCCACTAGAAGAAATTTTGTTATAAGTGAAAGACCATGTAATCTAACTGTGGTTAAATCTCATTCAGATTGATGGCAGAATTCAGTTCCTTGTTATTTCTGGACTGGGGCACCTGAGGGCTTATTCCCTGGCTTATGGTGCCTTCTGCCTTCTTCAAAGACAACAACTGTGTCAAGCCCATCTCACTCTTCAAATCTCCCCTCCTTCTCATCTCATTTCTCAGCCAGAAAAAGTTCTAAACTTTAAGAACCCATGTGAATTGATTTGGCCCACAGAGAAAATTTAGATTACCCAGGTAAATATCATCTCACCGTATGAACCTTTAATTGTATATGAAAATGTCCTTTTGCTAATATATTAATAGCAGATAATATATTCAAAGGGGCTAAGGATTAAGGCATAGACACATTTGGGGGGCAAATCTACTATTCACCAAACTAAAATCTTCATGCCTGTATACTATTATTTTTAGAACTGAATATTCTTTGAACTCTAGTTATATTGAAGTGAAAATATGGAGATTCACTGATCTGAATCATTTTTAATGAAAGATAAACTTAATGCCCCATGGTGAGCTTTAATGGCTAAAATATTTGAATAACCTCTTAGATCTACTTAACTGCTAAAGTTGGTAATGTAGCACTTCATATGCAATATTAATGAAAAATAGCTTACTAAATTTTTACTATATTGTTGGGAAGCATAATGTTAGTTTTAAATCATATACATTTTTAAAATAAGTCTCATTTGGCAATACTTTTGTATAGATTTGCTAAAAATGAATATCAACCCTTATCCAATGGTAAGATGAATATTAAGGAATATTTGTAGAAACATCACTTGATTATTTATATGCAATATGCCTAAATATCTCTTCATAAATTCAAAGAGAATATGTTTCCGATAACTTTGGAATATCAGTTATATTTAGTTCGTTTGTCTTCTCTGGCCCAGGATATTTTCCTTTCCTCTCTTGGCCTCTTGGCATGCATGAACCTGGTCTCATTTCTTGTGCACTGAGCTTGTCCCAGTCATAATGCCTTCACATAGCCCCATCCTGCCAGCCCAGTCTGCTCTTTCCTGGAACCTTCCCCCAACACTTGTCTCAGTTCATCCCCATCTTATAGGCCTTCATTCATGTCACCTCAGTCAATTCCCCATCTCCCCTATTAATTGTCTTGTCCCTCCAGGCCTTCTCACCTTTCTGCTCCTGCCTCACTCAGCTCATATGTCCCACAGCTATTGGTCTTTCCTAACTCCACCATGGGCCTCTGAAACACCACCACCACAAAGATACAAAGAAGCTCCTATCCAATCAATTTCCCTGCATGGGACCACACATCAGGTTGTTTCTTTGACACATAGTGGGAAATTCCAGGCTCTGATAACCCTTAAGCACACTTTGAGCTGGTAAATGGCGGTCATGATTAGTGAATCCTTCTACCCTCATAAATACTAAAACCTCTTGTAGGAACCTGGAGGGAGAAGAGACACTGAGTGGTCAACAGGCTTTGTTAAGCATCTCCTTGCCTGAACCCTGAATTGCATATACACAGAATAGACTCAAACCCATGTGGCCAAAGACAAAAAAAAGAAGTTAGGCCTGAGCAGTCTTTGGAAGTATTGGAGAGAGAAATGAAGTAGTAAATATAGAGGGTCATGCAGTTGGATTGGAGGAAAAGTAGCACAGTAAATTACTTTCTGTAAAGTATTTGGCCTCAAGAAAGAGGCAGTCAGTCTTCAGTATGTCTAGTAAAAAAAAAAGAGCTTAAGTACAAAAATGGAATCCAAATAGAGTGTTGTTTCCACAGCATCCCCAAATCATCCATAATACCAAAGGCACAGTGGTCATTGGTAAAATATTCACACATTGCCTCCTTTATTAAATTTGAGCTCTTAAGAGAGTGGTAGTTTCACAACTTTTATCTAGAGCTTAGTCTGTGTAATAGTATTTAATCTTGTTCCCCCTTAATTGCATGGTATTGATATAGTAATTGTAAAATAATATTGTATTTTGAAGAAACATAGAAGTTACAGGTCTTATATAAAAATTGCAACAACAGTATAAAGAACTCCTGATCCCCTCACTAAGATTCCCCAATGGTTATGGTTTCACTACATTTGCCCCTTAACACAAAATACTGCAGGGTATGTTTCCTCAAAACAGGAATACTACCCTAGGTAACCAAAGAGAGGCAAATCAGAGAAAAAAACACAGTTTCTATATTGTGGTCCAACCCATGGATCCTCTTCAAATTTACTAATTGTCCCTATAGTGGGAAGTTGTTTCTCTGTCCATTTCAGCCCATGCCCCTTCAGATCAAAACTGTTCCTGAGATATTCCTTCATGTCCTTGACAGATTTGGCAAAGCTCAATGACTCCAACTTGGGTCAGCCCACTGCCTCCTCCTGTGCACAGTCAAGCCTGTATTTCAGCAGAACACACCAGCCTGATGCTCTCCTCTCCTCAGGGCAGCTCAGTAGGAGGGGCATAAAATCCACCCACTCCAACCCTGTTAATGTCAATTTGATAAATGCATGAAATTTCTCCAGGATTCTCAACATACACATATAAATTCTTTTCCCATTATAATGAAATGGGATTTTAGGGGATAAATCCTAAAAATGTTGATATTATTGTCCCTATACAACTTTATGGAGCACTGAAAAAAATCTCACTCATCAATATTACTGTGCTATATTCTCTCAAAACACACATCTTACCTTTAGAAAACTTGAAAATATATAAATATTTTAAAAATTAGAGGTTATGTGAAATGGATAATCTACACAATTAGCCATCAAATATAAAATTTCTCCGTATTCTCTAATTTTGCCATTTTTCTCCTTAATCATTCACAAGTATCTCCCTGTACACTGATGAAGTAAAAATGGTAAAGAAAGAGAATGCCCATATATGCTGAAACTCAGATTGCATATTTTGTATTGAGAGCTTAATTTTTCCAATATTCTGATTAACATAGAAAATGTTTGTTTTGTATTTTAAAGGCATGATGGAACCATGTTAATATCTTCTAATTTATCTTGGATGGATATTCTAGGGATTGCTTTCCCAGTTGCTGCATTCTGCCTACCAAGCCAATCCTAAGACATCACTTAAATGAATTTACATCAGATGAAAATCCATAAAATGTTATGCTTTTATGCCAAGAAGAAAGAATATTGTCACAAATAAAGATTTAATTGCTAATAAAACAATAAGGAGATTGGAAAACAGTGCTCAGAATGGAGTGCTGAGAATCAGCTCTTTGGTAAGGGGTAATTTGCCTAAATTTGTATAATGCTTTGTCCTGGACCTCACCTGGTCATGCAGGAATACTCAATATCAAGATCTTCTTCTGATTAATCCGTACTTAGTGATATGTATAGGAGTCACATCTTAAGATTTGTGACCTGGAGCCACACAGGGTCAGAACGAGCTGACATGGGAAGGCCTTTTAGGTGCAGATATATCAGGAACTATCCAGGCAGAAACAAATCTACAGCATCATGCAGGCCACAAGTACATCAATTGATAGTGATTCCATAAACTTGCATTAATAGTCTTCAAACCATTAAAAGTTGAAGATGATCCATGGAGAAATTCAGTGACCTGACCAGGCAAAATGTTGTATTACAACAATTCACAATATCTCTTTGGCTGTCAGTGACTTTTCTCTGGGATTCAATTTTCCCACACACAAAATAAAACAGCTGTGAAATTTGTTGTCAAGGACTAATTGACTAGGAGAAAAATTTTAAATTTTAATATAGAATTGATATTAGTTTTCTAAATAGAGAATACAGGTTATCACCCAGAGAACATCTGCCACATAGTAAAAACTAGAATCTTGTCAATTTCTTCCCTTTTCTGTAGGTAACACTAATTTGCTCATAAACCTATGAAGGGGCTGTGGGTATTGTAATAAGGGGGCCCACTAAGTAGTGGATAAGATGAGGTTCATCATTTTCTGAGTTGACCACACTAGAACCAGTATTGAAGCCAATTTTTGTGTCATTCACACATTTCAACTTCAGAAAGCTCCAGATCTCACCCAAGTCATAGTGGAAAATTTCAGAATTTTTTGAGGCCTTCTTTTGTCATTTGGGATGTTTTGTCTGTGTGTAAATACAGTGAGAAGTACTGAAGGATATCAGGAGAAGAAAAACCTGGTCCCCATTGTTGTCTGAGGTCACAAGGCTACATGAGAGAGATGATCTCAGATTCACACTGATAAATATGCTATACCACAAAAGATGCAGGATGTCCTTCTGAATGCATTTTTGTTATTTAAGTATTATCCACTTTTCATAATGGGCAATAGTGCACATGTGATGGGAAGATGATAAAACAGTTGATTTTTTTTCAGGATTCCTCTGCCCCCCCTCCATTCACCCACAGCTTCTGCTGTGATGTAAGGGAAGAGGAGATGTGCATCTCCCAATCAGGGGATCCTACCATGGCTGCTATTCAGTCCATTTGAACTCTTTGCTCTTCAATAAACCACATTTTGCAGAGATGATTGCACCTAGTCTGTTTAATCACCACCAGGTATTGTTTAATCACCACCAGGGTTGTGGAAGGTGAATGAGTTTTTGGATAATAAGTTCCAGAAAGAGGACATCAGGAATTTCTCCAGAATCCTCACTGATATTATATTTGTTGCTGCTTCCATGTGATTGAGATGAGAATTTCCTATTCTCTTCCCTCATCACATTAAGTATTTTGTTAGTGGTATTCATGTGATGTGATTATTCAAAGATATTTCTCATCTATTCATACTCCAGACTGAGTTCCTCCTTCCAAAGAAATGTTCCACATCAAACTTCTGTTAAGGCTTGGAAGTTTTTTTTTTTAAAGATTAATTTTATTAACTTTATTTTTCTTTATCCCCCCTCCCCTAGGTGGTTCACTCATCTGTCTGCTCATTGTTTGCTTGTCTTTTCTGGGAGGCAACAGGAACCAAAGCCAAGACCTCCCAAATAAGGGGAAAGTGCCCAATTGTCTGAGCTACATCTCTTCCTCTCAGCATGCAGGATCTGCTGGCTTATGGCCTCAGCCCATTATGGTAGGGGGTTGTCTAGCTCATTGCAGTGGGAGGTGGCTTTCTAGCTCATTAAAGCAGAAGACAACTTTTAGCTTATTGCAGTGGAATGTGGTGTCTACTCATCTTCTTTTAGGAGGCTCCTGGACCTGAATCTGGGACCTCCCATGTGGTAGAAATGCACCCAAGTGGTTGAGCCACATCTGCTTCTTTGGCATGCTAGGGCTTTAATATTTTCAGACATTAATGTCATAATTAAAGACTCAGGAGTATCATTTATGAGGATAAAAATATGAAAACTATCATAACTAATTGAAGATTTCATGGAAATCTTTCTATATCTAATTATACTTCCCTTCCTTGCCCAAATCATGGATTATACTTGAAACTAATGGGCTTTAATATGATTTCATATCTTACTATCATTATTAAATTAAATCATGGCTAGGGATTAGCTTAAATAACATCTTAATGTCAGCTGCCTCTTTTACAAGTCCCACAAAACAAAATATGTTCTGACAGGCAGGATTTGAAAGAGATTATAGCTATTATTGTTATATTTTCATTTGTAAGATAACACCAGAAATTTATTTTATTAAAAGGAATTTCATTTATCTGTTAAGTATTTATTCATGCACAGCAATCTTGTGAAATGGAAACCATACTAAGAATTAAATTCATTATAAAGTCTTTGGGCTTGTTTATTTCAACAGTAGTTTCATATCTTAATCATAGTGGGTTATGTGTTTAAAAACTATGTCCAAATCTTTATAACTGTGGATTTCTCATTGAATTCCTTCTAAGTAAAATGGCTGACCAAATATAAATATTAACAGAGTAAGGGATTTTATTATTCTTGTAGTATCCTTGTTATTAGTTTGGAAAATTTAAAGATAGAGAGGTCCATTGTTAAATCAAAACAATTCAAAGATACTTTCTTGACTATCTGTTTAGAAATTCCTCTATGGGTTTATTATATCCATTAATAAAATAATACCAGTGGTTTAATTCATTAAAAGGTATACCAAACCTCCATAACTGGCTTTTCTCTCCTCAGAAATCCCTTTAAACAAAATATCTGCCAAGAACTAAAAGCATCTTAAGGTTGTTTGCCATGGCTGCCATCAGCCTTATCACTGACACTGACATGCCTGATGTCATCCCATGGTCATCAGTAGTGCTGACACCTTGTAACTTGGTGCCCAAGGAGAAGGTGATCAGAGCTGTCAAATGGGATACTGATGTCTGAGGATCTGGGAAGACCCAGGACACAGAGACCTGCTGGCACAACAGGAGACACAATGAAGAAGATATATTTGGGGGAAGGTGCAACTGGGAAAGAAGTACAGAATGAACAGGATTCTGCAGAATGAAAATGACATTTTCCATGGGCCCAAGGGGAATGGGTGGAGTGGGTAAGGACAATGAGAAGTGGAGAAAGAAATGATCATAAGCATGTGTCATTGTATCTTAGGAATCGTCAATGTGTAGAGTGATAAATAATCTGTGTTCTATACTCTTAAGTATAATATATATATATATATATATATATATATAATATTAAAATGTATATTATTTCTATATGAACCAGAGATATAGGTATATGTTTATGTTAGTGTGAATGTTTAAATGAGAAAATCTAGTCTACAGTGAATTTGTTCTTGACTAGCCTTACCAGCCTACAGCCAGCATTGTTGAGTCAGATGACTGAGGTTCCTGGAAGTATGGTCTAGACACCAGTTATTCAGTGTTATGAAAGAAACATTTAGGCCTTTTCCATACTTTGAAAAAATCACTATGCCATTTAAATTTTTTTTATCCATTACAAATGGAATTGTCACAAAATCATCTCTAAATATGTACATACATACAGGCATGCATACATATACATACATACATACATACATGCATACCACACAAGAAATAAAAGTTCTTTCAAATAATTAGGGTTAACTCTTTTGTGTATTTTCACTGTCCATACCAACATGTGTGAATGAATTCCTAGGAGGAGTCTTCACATGGGACTCTTCCTCATGTATTAAAAAAAACAAGACAAGGTTAAATGCAGTTATGAAGGCATTTAGCTTTGTTTTTCTGTTGTTAATATTGTTGAATCAATTCTAATGTAATAGCTTAAAAACTCCCTTAAATCACTTATCAATTGGCTTGCCTAGCTGTCCTTTTCTCAGAAATGCCACAAGAAAAAACATATAAATCAATAAAATAATTTTGAAGTCTTTTGTCACTAGAAGTATAACTATGTTAAAATTATATTATACTGTAGCTATTTAATTAAGAATCATAAATGATTCTATTTTAACTTCTTTCAAAGTGCTAGACTCTTTATGGATAAAACATCTGTAAAGGAAAAAAAACTTTACAGACATGAAAACTTATTAGAAATATTAGATTAGAATGTAATGGAGATAGAATGATGAGAGAGAGAGATAGAGAGAGAGAGAGAAAGAGAGAGAGAGAGAGAGAATGACACAGAATGTAATGGAAGATTGTTTCTAATGAAATTTTAAAGGAAACTTAACTGGTTGGTATTTCTACTGAAAAGCACAAGTTTTTTTAAAAGATCACAAACAAATATCATGGATCTACTTAATGAAGTGAAGGAAGAGATTAAGGATATTAAGAAGACACTGGGAGAACATGCTGAAGAAATTGTAAACATACATAAAAAGATAACAGATATGATGGTGGTGAATGGCACAATCCAATAAATCAAAAAGACCCTGGAAACACATTAGTGATGTGGAAGACAGTAGATCTGAAATTAAACAGATAATAGAACAGATAGATAAAAAGATTTTAAAAATCCAGCAGGGACTTAAGGATCTGAATGACAACACAAAATACACAAACATATGCATTATAGGCAACCCAGAGGAAAAATAGAAATGAAAGGAGACAGAATGAGTGTTGTAGGAGATACTGGCTGAAAATTTCTCAACCTTAATGAGGAAGATGGATGTACAAGTCCAGGAAGAGCAGCATACCCCAAAGAGTATAAATCCCAAAAGACCTACTCCAAGACATACTCGCCAGAGTGTCCAATGCTAAAGACAAAGAGAAAAGGCTGAAAACAGCAAGAGGAAAGAGAATCATCACATACAAAGGAATATCAATAAGATTAAGTGCTGATTTCTCATCTGAAACCATGGAGGCAAGAAGGCAGTGGTATGATATAGATAAGGTATTCAAAGAAAAAAACTTCCAGCCAAGAATTCTCTGTACAGAAAACCTGGCATCCAAAAATGATGGAGAGTTCAAAATATTCATAGATAAAAAGAAATTAAGAGAGCAGGCCAATAAGAAAGTTGCCCCTTAAGAAATACTAAAGGGAGTTCTGCAAGTTGAAAGGAAAAAACAGGAGAGAGAGAGTTGGAGGAGAGTGAAAAAACAACTAAAAAGACAAAAAGAGAAATAAAAACAACATAAGACATGCATAAGCACAAAGAAAATATTGTTAATGTAAGTGTTATTAACATAACACTGAATGTTAATGGATTAAACTCACCAGTCAAGAGACAAAAATTTGCAGAATGGATAAGGAAATATGACCCATCTATAGTATTCTACAAGAAACCCACCTTATACCCAGGGATTCAAGGAAGCTGAAAGTGAATGGCTGGAAAACAATCTTACAAGCAAACAATGACCAAAAAAGGGCAGGAGTAACTATAGGAATATTGGAAAAAATAAACTTTAAGCACAAAACTATTTTAAGAGACAAAGATGGTCACTATATATTAATGAAAGGGGTAATCTTACAAAAAGAAAGAACAATCATAAACATTTATGCACATAACAGAGGTACCTCAAAACACATTAAGCAAACACTGGAATAAATAAGTGGAGAAATAGATGTCTCTACAAATATAGTGGGGTGTTTTAATACACCATTATCATCATTAGACAGAACATATCAACAAAGAATCAATCAAGAAAACAGACTTTGATTAATATATTGGAGGATCTGGATCTAATAGACATATATAGAACACTACATCCAAGTACAGTGGGATATACATTCATATTGAGTGCACATGGATCATACTCCAAGTTAGACCACATACTAGGGCACAGAAAAAGATCTCAATGAATTCAGAAAGATAGAGATTTTACAAAGTAATTTCTCTGACCACAATGGAATGAAATTGGAAACCATTAAAGGCCAGATAACCAGATTAGGCACAAAGATATGGAAATTAAACAACACACTCTTAGACAAATAGTGGGTCAAGGAGGAAATTTCAAAAGAAATCAGTAGCTACCTAAAAGTGAATGAAAATGACAAAACATATCAAAACCTATGGGAGGCAGCAAAAGCTGTACTGAGAGGGAAATTCATAGCCATAAATGCATATATCAAAAAAGAAGAAAGAGCTAAAAATCAAAGAACTAATGGCACACCTGGAGGAATTGGAAAAACAACAACAAACTAACCCCAAAGGAAGTAGAAAGAAGGAAATAACAAAGATTAGAGCAGAACTAAGTGTAATAGAAAATCAGAAAGCACCAGAAAAAATAAACAGTATCAAAACCTGGTTATTTAAGACCAATAAAATTGACAAACCCTTAGCCAGCCTTACAAAGAAAAAAAGAGAGAAGATGAAAATACACAAAATAAGAAATGAGGAAGTGGATACCACAACTGACCCCACAGAAAAAAAGAGTATCATAAGAGGATACCTTGAAAAGTTATATGCCAAGAAGAATGATAATTTAGAGGAAATGGAAAAATTCCTAGAAACTCACAAGCTGCCCACATTGATGAAAGAAGAAATTGATGAACTCAACAGTCCAATTATAAGTAGATAGACTCCGTCATCAAAAACTTCCCAACTAAGAAGAACCCAGGACCAGACGGCTTCATGGCTGAATTCTACCAAACATCCCAGAAAGAACTAACACCAATCGTGGTTAAACACTTCCAAAAAAATAGAAATAGAAAGAGCATTGCCTAAGTCTTTCTATGATGCCAATATTGCCCTAATACCAAAGCCAAACAAAGAAGCCACAAGAAAAGAAAATTACAAACCAATCTCTTTAGTGAACATAGATGCTAAAATCCTTAATAAAATACTTGCTAATCGCATTCAACAACACATCAAATGAATTATATACATCGTGACCAAGTGGGTTTCATCCCTGGAAAGCAAAGAAGGTTCAAGGTAAGAAAATCAGTCACTATAATACACCACATAAATAACTCAAAAGAAAAAAATTACATGATCATCTCTATAGATGCAGAAAAACATTTGCCAAAATAAAGCACGCTTTCTTGATTAAAAAAAAAAAAAATTTCAAAAGCTAGGAATAGAAGGAAATTTGGGGAACATGATAAAGGGTATATATGAAACACCACAGCTAACATCATCTTGAATAGTGAAATCCTAAAATCTTTCCCTCTAAGATCAGGAACAAGACAAGGATGCCCATTGTCACTGGTCCTATTTAACACTGTGTTAGAAGTTCTTGCTTGAGCACTGAGGCAAGAAAAAGATATAAAATGCATCCAAATTGGAAAGGAAGAATTAAAAATTTCACTCTTTGCAGATGACTTGACTAATACATACAAAGTCCTGAGAAATCTACAACAAAGCTTCTAGAACTTTGTTGTTTACTGAACTTTGTTTACTGAACTCATTACTGAATGAGTTCAGTAAAGTCACAGGATACAAAATCAAGGCTCAAAAATCAGTAGCATTTCTGTACACCAATAACCAGCAATCTGAGGATGAAATAAAGAAAAAAATATCATTTACAATAGCAACTAAAAGAATCAAATATCTAGGAATAAATTTAAAGATGTAAAGGAATTATATACAGAAAACCACAGAACACTGTTAAAGAAAACCAAAGAAAACTTAAATAAATGGAAGAATATTCCTTGTTCATGAATAGGAAGACTAAACATCATTAAGATGCCTATCCTACCCAAACTAATCTAGAGATTTAATACAATCCCGATAAAAATCAGCACAGCATTTTAAAATGAATTGGAATCACTAGCCACAAGATTTATTTGGAAGGGTAAGAGCCCCTGAATAGCCAAAGACATATTGAAAAAGAAAAATGAAACTGGAGGTATCACATTACCTGGCTTTAAAACATACTACAAAGACACAGTGGTCAAAACTGTATGGTATTGGAACAAGGATAGACATACTGAATACTGGAACCAAATTGAAAGTTCTGATATAGATCCTCACATATACAGTCATCTGATATTTGACAAGGACACCAAACCCCCTCAACTGAGAGAGAATGGCCTCTTCAACAAATGGTGCTTGGAGAACTGGATATCCATATCCAAAAGATTGAGAGAGGGCAGCCATCTCACACTCTATGCAAAAATCAACTCAAGATGGATCAAAGATCTAAATATAAGAGCCAAGATAATAAAGATCTTGGAAGATAATGTAGGGAAGCATCTACAGGACCTTGTAATAGGAAACGTTTTCATGCACCTCACACCCAAAACATTAGCAGTGAAAGAAAAAATAGACAAATGGGATCTCCTCAAAATTAAAAACTTTTGCACCTCAAAGGATGTTATCAAGATAACAAAAAGGCAGACTACACATTGGGAGAAAATATTTGGCAACCATATATCTTGTATAAGCTTAATATCAAGCATATATAAAGAAATCCTACACCTCGAAAATAAAAAGAGAAACAATTTTTAAAAATGGGCAAGCGACCTGAAATGACACTTTTCCAAGGAAGAAATAAAAATGGCTGAAAAGTATATGAAAAGATGCTCAACATCATCAGCTATTAAGGAAATACAAATCAAAACTACATTGAGATACCATCTTACAAACATTAGACTGGTGGTTATTGAAAAAGAGAGGACTGTATGTGTTGGAGAGGATGTGGAAAAATGGGAACTCTCATCCACTGCTTGTTGCAATGAAGAATGGTCCAGCCATTGTGGAGGACAGTTTGACAGTTACTCAAAAAACTAACTATAGGACTTCCATATGATCCAGCAATTCCACTGCTGGGTATACACCCAGAAGAATTGAAAGCCCAGACACGAACAGATTTATGCACATCAATGTTCATAGTGGCATTATTCACTATTGCCAAAATTTGGAATCAACCCAGGTGCCCATCAACAGAAGAATGGATAAACAAAATGTAGTACATACATACAATGGAATATTACTCAGCTGTAAGATGGAATAAAGTGCTAACTCACGGGATAACACAGATGAATCTTGAGGACCTTATATTGAGTGAAGCAAGCCAGGAATTGAAGGATGAACAGTACATGCCCTCACTGATATGAATTAAGCAAATTGGGCAGACCCAGAGAGCTATTTTCTGGAAGATAGGTTTACAGGAAATAGAATGGGAGAAGTAGATTGTGAGCCAACACCCATACAGATGTAATCTATGGTAAGTTGAAAGTGTATAGTTTCATATTAAAGGGATATGACAGGAGGGTAGTGATATTATTGGGTTGGGTGGTGCAGGTTTTGCACGTGGGTAGTTTGGGGAGGGTGGGTTAAAAGGTCCAGGGAACTGGGGGAGTGTCGGGAGAGGGACCAGGTGTTCACTGGGGATTTGCAGGTATGTGTTTGAAATTACAGAGTTGAGAATGCTCTTATGGCAATATGACAAGGAAAGGTTACTGGTTTAGGGTGTTGGATGGGGGCATTAAGGACACTTAGCACCTGGAGCTTCTAGGGAGTGTGTGTGTGATCACTTTGTCATAATGTGTTGTATCAGTGGGTGGAGGCCCACATAATGAGCAGGAAGAACTTGGACTCACATCCTGGGATGACCAATTTCTTCACAAATAGAGAGGCAGGAGTCTCTCAAGAACAGGGACATTTCCTAATAAGGAAGACAAACCAGTGTGTCAAAACCTCAGTGTTGTTGCATGTAATTATGAATCTCGTCATCCAAGGAGTGAAGTCAGGGGCTCACCATGGGCCCCAAGGGGACAGGGAAGAAGGAATAGAATAGATCAAACAGGGGTTATTTAGTGGGAAATTGAAGCGTTCTACATGATATTACAATGATGGAGAGAGGCCATGGTAAATATCATCAAAATATATACAAGCGTACATTCTAAAATGTGACCATAATGTAAACCATTGACCATGTTTAGTAGCTATGTTTCACTATCTGTATATCAGTTATAACAAAGATACTATCCCCATATAAAAAGGAATTAATATGGAAAGGAGGAAAAGGAGAGGATGTTGGGTATATGTGAGTCCCCTGTATTCTGTATGTGACTTTATTGTGACCTAAAACTTCTTTGAAAACAAAATAAAAAATAGACACTGGGGAAGAAATAGAAGAAAGTGCCACTGTACATACAGGACACCAGATATTACAGTGATGAAAGGCAAAATGTCAAAAAATTAATTTAAATATTTTCATTACTTTTAATATGCCAATCTTTTCATTTTATTTTTAGATTTTTTAATTTTTTAATATTTTATTTCTTATATTTAAACTTATTATTATTTCATTTTCCTATTAATTGTACTTGGTTATTTTAATGGCTTCATTTCTGAAGAAGCTTTGTATCACAGAAGGGTTCAAACTGGGGCAAGGGTGGATCATTGGTGTGGAATGTCACTGATGGGGGATTCATGAGAGGAAGTTCACCTGAGCATACATATAAGGTATATAAAAATGTTCAAATGTTCATGGGGCATTTTCATAGTGGGTGGAGACTCACACAATAACAGAGAATATTGAACTCCCATCCTGGAGAGTACTGCCACGTTCTCTAATGGACCAGCAACAATCCCCCAAGTGCAGGGCCAATGACTGGTAAGGAGGGTGATCCTGTGATGGGCACTTGATATTGATGACTATGCTAATGAGCCTTTGCTCTTGAAATTGAAACTTATACTATTGTTATGTGGTGCCTAGGAGTTTCCTTCTGAGTTTCTGGGCCCAGCTGGCACATGGACAGCCCAAATACTTGAGTCTATTGGATGTACACCTACATACTCCAGTACCAAATATAGTTTGAATAGAAGGGACACTTGAGCCATGTGTAGGGAAGACATAATTGAATCCAACTCGGTCACTCTTAGGAGCACAAACTCCAAAGTAGGGCCCAGTGGCAAGGCACTGAACTCTGGAGATATCTACCCTGACCATAAGATCTGGGTCTTTCCAGAGCCCCCAGGAGCCCACTATTTGGGATTGTATCCACTTTGGCAGTCTATGAGATCCTGCTGAGATGTGCATAAGCGTTACTTCTGGGATGACCTCCCAACTCATTTTGAAGTCTCTTAGCCATATAAACTCATTTGTCTTTATGTTTTCCCCCTTTTATTCATTGTATTTTTCCAGTTGCATTGCTACTTGGTGTTTGGTAGTAATCCATTGGTGCCAAGAAAGCTCATCCCTGGGAGTCATGTCCCAAGCTAGGAGGAAGGTAATGCATAAATATGCTGAGTTTGGCTTAGAGAGAGGCCACATTTGAGCAACAAGGAGGCTCTCAGAAGGAAACTCTGAGGTCATATTTTTGCAGCTCTATGACATTAAATGAGGCTGAGCTGCATGTGGAATTTTAAGGCAACACTAGTCAAGAGACTGACTTGGAAATATCTTTTAAATCAAGGGGCTTTGTGGGTGCATTGCTACCAAGGATGATAATTCTGTAATTGGACCAAAGTGCCAGGACCTGATCAACACAATTAAAGCCCAATTAATAGCAGCTGAATCTAAAAGCTCCCAAGAGTCCAAGGTTTTGCTCACATAGGTGATGATAGGGACATGTCTTAAAATAGGTTTTAAATCATATAGCCTGATTCGGGTGCATGTTGCTAATAAAATATAAGATTGTTTAAGTAATTAAATATTTATAATGAAGGTGGGATCTCCAGCATTAGCCTGTAGTGAGCTCCTCCAATTTATCCAATTACTATGGATCATTTGCCTCAGTTGTGTGTTCAGTTGGTGATAAACAAGTCAGCTAGAGCTTTGGCTGCAGGGCTTGAATTAGCCAAATTTGATTATATGTGGACCTTGGCATCTGCCATGCTTGGTTGAAACATAGCTTATTTGGTGGGTATGAGCCTCTGGGTTGTAAAACAATGAAAGCAACTGTACCAATAACAACAAAACCAAGAGACAACAGAATGGTGTGCACCTGCAACCAATAGAATTTTATTGTTTTATGCTCTTCCTCCCAACTCTAGCATGAATTTTTACTGTGGGATAGGGGTTTTGCTCCATTATTTTCTAATGTAATTAACATTAACCAAGTGGAGTTGCTCATTTTCCTTCTTCATGTTACACACCTCAAAGGAAATGGCCCTGGAAAAATAATTTCAATTTACTAAAGGAAATTGGTGTGATAAGATTAATCATTTACCCCTTATATCCTGAAAAAATGTGGAACATTTCTAGGTGGTGGAAATTTAGGTTTAAATGGGTCCCATAACAAATGGTCCCAAAATAGATGCTGGGACTGTATGGTAATCTGTCATTAATGGGCCCCAGGAGAGTATCTGCTCTCCATCTAGGCTTCAAACCTTATGAGTAGTTACAAGAATAGAAAATCCATTTTCATGAGGAGAGATATTTTTGAAGGATCTCATATATACACAATCCTCATAAACATGGAAGTGAGTCATGCTCCCTTAATTTAAAAATATATATATTTTAATTTATTTTTAAAAGATACTTAGATTACATAAAATGTTACATAAAAATATAAGGGATTCCCATATATCCCACTCTCCACACATCCCACTTTTCCCCACATTAACAACTTCTTTCATTAGTGTGGTACATTCATTTTAATTGATGAACACATTTTGGAGCATTGCCACTAAACATGGTATATACTTTACATTGTAGTTTACACTCTCTCCCACTCAATTCTGTAGATTATGGCAAGATATATAATGGCCTGTGTCTGTCATTGCAATTTCACTCAGGTCAATTCCAAGTCTGGAAAATGCCCCCATATTGCACCTCTTTTTCCCTCTTTCTGACTACAGCACCTTCAGTGGCCACTGACTCCACATCAATGATATAACTTCTTCCATTGCTAAAATCACAATAATTGTCTAGTAGAATACTGATAAGTCTACTCTAGTTCATATTTTATTCCCCAATCCTGAGGATTCTGGGATGGTGATGCCCACTCCACCTCTGACTGTGAGGATCTTTGAGCCCATATGGCTGATGGATGGGACTCTCTTGCTTGCATTTGTATATTCTTTCAGTCCCTTGGTGTGGTGGTGGCCCATCCCCACCTCCTTGTTAGTTGTCCTGGATAAGTCCAATGAACTGGAGTGTAGCTGTAGCACCTCCACTGAGGCTCAGGGCCCAGCTGGAACATGGACAGCCCAGACATTGAAGTCTCTTGGATGTACCCCTACCAACTGCAACATCAACAATAGGTTCAAATAAAATGGACAGAAGAGGCATGTGTAGAGAAGTCACATCTGAGTCCAGCTCTGTCACAATCAGGAGCACAAACTCCAAAGTAAGGCCCATTGGTAAGGCAATGAACTCTGGAGCTATCTGGCATGACCTTATCTGCATGTCTCCAGAGCCCTCAGGAGACCCACTATTTGGGGGGTAATTTCTATCTTGGCCATCTATGAGATCCTGCTGAGATGTAAATAAACATTACCTCTCTGATGACCTCCTGACTCACTTTGAAGTATCTTAGCCATATACACTCATTTGTCTTTACCTTTTTGTCCTTTTATTCAAGTTCTTTTTCCAGTTGTATCACCAGCTGGTTCTTGGTAGTAATCCCTCGGTGCCAGGGAGGCTCATCCCTGGGAGTCATGTCCCTCACTGGGGGGAAGGTAATGCATTTATATGCTGAGTTTGTCTTATAGAAAGGCCACATTTGAGCAATAAGGATACCCTCCGGTGGTAACTCTTAGGTACTGTACAACACTAGGCTAAGTTGCTAATTCAAGAGCAAAAGGCTCAAAAGCATAGTCATCAATATCAAGGACCATCTTTCCTCACTGTTAATTGCCCCTGTACTTAGGGGATTGTTGCTGTTCAAATAGAGAATGTGGCAGAGCTCCCCAGGATGGAAATTCAATAATCTTTCAGTTGTGTTATTCTCTACACACTGTGGCAATGCCCCATGAACATTTAAGCATATTTAATTCCTTATATGTATGTCCATGTGAACTTCCTCCCATGTATCCCCCATCACTGACATCCCACCCCATTGTTCCTTCACTGCCATTGTTGTAACCCTTCTGTGATCCAAAACTTCTTCAAAAGATGATCATGCTCCCTTTAAATACAGAAAAGTACAATGGGAAATCTTGTAAAAACCAGTATGTCATGTAAATCTTCCCAAAGGTCTGGAACTAAGAGAAATTAGAGCTTGAGCAAAAGTGAAACCTAAGCAACAAGAATCAATGTTAAAGGGGATGTGCCACCAACATAGTGAGAAGAAAAACTTTCACAGAGATTCAGCAAATTTAAGGACAATTCCCCTTGCTTAGAACTCTGGAGGATGGTAGAGGTTGGAGAAAAACTCCACAAATGCTGGATTGAAGATAGAGAAAAATATCAAGTAGAAAACTTCCATCCTGGACCACCTGGCCCTCTTCCCCTTCATCTCATTGGGTCCTGAGCAAACTTTGGAAGTTCTCCAGAGGCAGTAAGTAGCCTGGGTCCTCTCACAGGAGAAACAGAAGTTAGACTAGGAACTCATAGCAGTGAGTTAGAACCCCATGAATATCCAGGCACAAAGAGTGAAGTCCACAAAGATTCAGGGCAAAACAGGAACTGTTGAGGAGTGCAGTAAACAAAAGGGCCCCTGGTTGGAGGCAGAGAAAACTGAGACAGAATGGTGGTGACCAAGTACTGCACTCACTCAAAGCAGTTCCTGTTGGTGGGACTCCCAGAATTCAGAACTCACTTTTCTGGAGGGACCATATTTCTGAATTGACCCCAACTGTCTCCCTAGGGCAGGATAACATAACAGGGAAGAAACATATGACAAAAAAAAGCCTTAGAAATAATAAAAGAGGATGGGTTAAACTGAATTTCCATAGACTAGAGGGTTCCAGAACTGAAAAGTGTAAGGAAAATTGACCACTGAGTGAGGGAAAGAATTTAAGCAAATCATAGATGCTGGGGAGAAATTTCTGCACAAAATTCAACAGAACAGATCAAGGTTGCCTTTAGAAGTAATAGGGGAAAGGAACTGACAAGTTATGACAGGTTGTTCTCAGGTTTCAGTTTCTGGGTGAATGAGCACTTATAAGAGATAGGAACTTAGCTAAGATTCAGTTTGGTGATGTAGGGCTTAGCATGAGGGACAGCACCTGGGGCCAATATAATGTATTTAATGATTCCCTCCAGTTTGATCTGGCTTTCTGCCATTGACAGTTGTGATGAAAATTGAAGGTGTTGAGCACCACTTGCAATTCCTGCCTAAGGTCTTGGAGTTGTACTTGCAGATTGTTTCATGTTATGATGTTGTAGTTTTTTCCTTGATCATCATTTTCATGTCATCCCAGACATAAAGAAATAATTTGCTGTGTCACAAACAGCTGGGAACACATGCTCGAAACTCTTGAGGGAAAAAAGCACACCAGGGAGACTATAATGAGTACTATGAATGATAACTGCCCAAATGCCCATTTCATAGTATACATATGCTCCTAAGTCCAAGCCAGGTGATTTAAACCACCTGAAATCAAAGTGACCAAATCAGGACCCTGAGGAAGGCCTTACATTTTTAAGTCATGTGGCTTGTTTAATTATTTCATACAATTGTGTCTCAACTTCCCCAGAAAAATATGTGGTGTTCACATGGCAAAAATGCCTCCTTGTTCAGCTAAATAATCAAGTACAGAAATGCTACTGTCTAAAACAAGTTAAGCTATTAAATCTAATGACTTGCTGTGTAGCTATAGCTCTTGCTGTAAATTCTGTAATTTCTCCTATTGTGATTGATAAATTTCTAATAAAGTTTTCATTTGTGTTAACCACAAGCCAAGGGAGCAGAAATCAGCCAAAAGATATGAACCCAGAGTCATTAACTTCCTGGCTAATTATAAGCCTGAGAATGTAGACTGAGGGAAGTAGTCCAGTGAGAAGTTTCAGGTTGATGGTAAATTCCTAAGGCACTATGAGGAGGCCAAGTGCACATTTACCAGTTATAAAGGCAATTTTCTGCCCAGGCCAATATATTATCAAAACCTCAACAATAAAATTAAGTCTGGTTGAGCAAGGTGATGTTTATAGATCCATTACTAGGAATAATATCACTTATCCTTATTATCCAAGAGTTTGTTTAATTGACAAAACAAATGAAAAGCTGGCCAAAATTTACTTGGGAATATTTTGCAAAGACAAGGACTTAAAAGGAAAGTGGACATGCATTCTTATGGTAACTTGTAGTTCATGGAGACATGTGGAATTTTATAGTGAGGTCTCTGAGCTCTTCTATTATATCTGTACAATTCTCTAAACCAGTTGTGGCCATAGTGAGGTCACAGTTCCAAGAAAGCTTAAAGCAGAGTAAAGAGGACCTTGGGTCTAGTGTACATATTTGATATGGAAAAAAATGGTGCAGTTTGATCCAAAGAGGCTGAAACATTTGAGATAAGAAAGAAATTTGTTATGGATAGAAAATGGGGCCCATTGCAATATGTATAGATGGGAGTTTATGGTGACAAATCCAACATCTCTCTGATGTTGGACAAATCCAACATCCCTTTGGAATGTCCTGGGAGAAGTGGACAGTGATGTTGTTTTTCCAAGGACAAAGCATGGGGATATATACAGGATTTTATGCATTATAAGTGTTAGTAATGTAAAGTCTGTTGAGGACATGGTCTCTCACTTTGGGAATAAGTAGTCTACCTTGTGACGTTGTCTATTTCACTTCCTGGTTAGTTTGATTTTTAAGTGTTCAGGGTTAAAACAAGCCCAGGAATGTGATAGATTCTTGTATGGTTGAGTGATTTCTACCCATGGCTCAAGGCCCTGTAATTACATTGCAGTGTCAGATGTTATGAGTACTTGGCAGGGTTCCTTTTAATGAGGATCTAGGGCTGTCTTTTATCTCTATCACATCCAGTAGATCCATTATCCAAAGTCAGCTTATGACTAACAGAGTGTATGTCATGTGGGTCAGGAAAGGTGTCCTTTACATGTTGAAGTTAATCTTTAGCATAACGCATTAAAGATTTGTAAATTGGGTCCTCTCATAGTGTGACAATAAGTGATCATTTCTCAATTTTATTCCTAGAGATAAGCTTGCAAGTAACAATTTCATATGTGTATAGTTTTGTGTTTTCCAAAAAGAATGCTATGAATAAAGATCAGCACCAACTGTAAAATTGTGGGCAAGGGAAGGCCAGGATCATCAGTTAACTTCAACAGTTTTATTTTAAGTATATAAAATCAGTTATTTTAATGATGGCTGTTTTTGCATGAAAATGTGCAAGTGCTTTTTCAAAAAATATTCAGGCTCAGTCCTTTTTGTGTGAGGCTCTATCTTAATGATGGCAACCATTAATGATGGGAGTTAAATGGCAGAAAGGAGATAATTTACATGCCCACCATTTTCATTCGGCATGCCAGAAGAGGTGAAATACCCTCTTTGTTTCCATAGCATGCTGAAATCATGAACTGCACCAGAAGCATACCTGTTACCACTATAAATGTTAGCAGAATTTCCTTCAGGTAGAAAGCAGGCCTGAGTAAGAGCATATATGTCATCCTTTATGGCAGAAGAAAATTGTGGAAGGCCACCACATTCAATCAGTTCATGGTGTGTAGTAACCACATAGCCTGCTTGGAATTTACCACTGGAATTTCTAGCATAAGAAGTATCAACAAATAGGATGACATCTGGGTTGATCATTAGCACATGTATGGAGTAATTAATTTTGCAGTTATCACTTTACAGTCATGGGGAATCCCCTCATTGGATAAAGCTACCAGAGTAGCAGGGTTAAGAACATTGTTGAACTTTAAGTGAAGATTAGGAGTAAAATAGAATGATCTCATAAGAAGTCAGTATTTTGGAGGAAAATTATTGGGTCTGCTCAGATTTACATTTGCTGAGGTTTTAACTAATTTGGCAGTTTCTATTGTAGCTTTAAAACAATGCAACTGCATCAAGGTGAGAGCTACAATAAGCTAGAGATTTGGAATTTCCTCTGTGCTCTTGAATTAACATTCCTATGACTTTATTATGTAACCATTGACTCCAATTATTTACTGTTAAAGAAGGGGGCAGACCCTGATTGAACCTATGCATATGATTATATAAACACAAATATAAGAATATTCAGTAAGATTTTTCAAATTCTGAGGTGGTCAGGAAGGAAGATAAAGATGAATTATGAATTATAGCTTGCTTAATTTATTAGGGGATCTCTTCTATCTAGAAAATAGAACAATAAAATATTAGCAATAATCTGAACAAAACTATAATCATGCTTTTTCAGTTCTTTTAGCCCAGGTTAGTTAATTCTAGTTCCACTAGCTCTTCTGTTAGCAATCTCATGAACCTATCAGCTTCTTCACTAGAATTCTGTAGATCTTGACTCAGCCCAGTGGTGTGCTCTCACAGTTATTTAAGCAATGCCATTAGAAGCTGGTGCTTCAGAGAACTTCACATAGTCCTTTCTTAGGTCTCTGAGATAGTCCATTTTCTTAAAGATGAAGCATACTGGCCTGTAGTTGACTGCAAGCATTTTCAGGAAAGCATCAGAATAAAAACTATCTGTAGATCACAAAACACATAAAATATCTATAGATCACAAAACACATAAAATGCCCATAGTTTTTTTATTGCTGTTTTAAAAAGGTGAGCAATCTGATGAGAGTTGATGAAACATTATTTTAAGAACAGCTGAACTTATGACCAATAGTACTATTGTTGTCTAGTATCAGGCATTTTAGTGCTTGGATGACTCATAGACAGTGATGATATTGACAAGTCTCTAAGAACTTTATATAATTTCTGAAATATTTTATCAATAACATGTTATCCTATAAATTTAACCATAAGAAAGTTACAAAATCATATTTAAACACTTCCTATGCAAATGATAACATATTAAATAAAACAAATTATTTTTAGCAATTTTCTTTTTACAAGGTGAAATTTAAATTCTTTTGTGATTTTCCAAGAGCCCTCTGGAAAACCCCAATGAGAGTTTGAGATCAAGAAGATATCACTTATGGTTTGATTATTGGAAGGAAACTGTCAAAAGTTTTCAGCTTTAAACATTTTATTAAATAAGATCATAGGGAACCATGAAAAAATAATTAGCTCTCTACTTAATGAAAGAGACAATAAAATATTGTGTGGGATGTGGTGGGAGGTGTGGGAGGTGGGCAACATGGGAATCCTGGTGGGTTCCGTGTAATACTTTAGGTAATCTAAGCACCTCTTAAAATATATTTATATATATATAAATAACATTTTTGTAAGCAAATGCACACATATGCATATATATTTATATATCATTTTACAAATATTGGTATGTATTGTGAAAATTTTGATTTTTACCCACAATAAAAAATAAATTAATTAAAAATAAATAAATAAATAAATAAAAGTAAAGAGAGGCCCAGGTGCATGGAGTCATCTGGTGCCTGGCCCGCCCAAACGCCGTCGGCCTATTCCCCTCCTTTTAGGTCAGGGGAAGTGAAATGTGGCCCCAGAGGCCTCCTCCGGTCCTCACAGCACTTGGCCAGTGTTCTGTCCCAAGAGTGTGTCTCCCAGCAGCCCGTCTAGGGTCGCGGATCCACGTCCTGCCACTCCCAGGCACAGCTACAAGAGGGGAGAAGTCGCGGCTTCGCTCAATTTGGCAGCCCAATTCAGTGCATGCTGTGGCCTGGATGAGCAGTAAGGGGTGGTCGTGACCTGGAATGTGGGCATGCGCGCCCCGTCAGTGGGCTGTGATGGTAGACCAAGAGTCCCAAGTTCCGGGGTTCAGAGCACAGCCAAGACCATGGCCATGGCCACGGAACCCGGAGCCCGGAGGAGCAAAGAAATCAGCGAGAGTGTAGCGAGATGCAGTGGGGCCTATGGGGCTTGAGGCACTGGGCTGGGGCAAGTGGATGAAGGACTGGGTGGTCGTGGTTGACATTGTGGCCATGTAGGGCCACAGGTGGGTGGGGTGTCGAGGAAGTGCTGGGCCTGGCAGTGGCAATGCACTGGTCGGAGACCCGGACCAGTGACTTCGTGCTTCTTGGGCTGTGCAGCGTTATTGGCATATTGCTGAACATAGCTGCCTTCCAAGCAGTTGACCCGGGTTCCATTCCCGGCCAACGCAGCAGGCTGTCCTTTTGCTCCTGTTGCTGCCATCGTGCGGGACAGAAGCCTCGGCAGAAGCTGAGGCTGTTTGGATGGGTGTGAAGGAGGCAAGAAGTGTTTTGATGTTGCTGCAAGCAGAAAGAAAAGCAGGGCGCGGGAATTGTGAGAGGTAGAGCAGTTGGCTGTTGCAAAGCTAAAGACTTGAGGAAGCCGGGGCCTGGTGCCAAGAGAGCGCCTTGGGTCAGGGTGGAGACACTGAGCTGAGTCCAGGAGGTGTGCATGGGCATGTGGCCTGATGCTCCCTGGTGGTCTAGTGGTTATAATTTAGCACTCTCACCTCCCAGTCAGGAAATCCTTTCTTCTCCTGTGACCACCGGCCACCCCCCTAACCCTCACATTGCTCCTGCTGTCCCTCAGCCCCCAAGTCGAGTGGCCAGGGTGGCTTTTTGCTTCCTCTGACTATCAGCACAACCTGCTTCCTTCCTGGGGCAAGCCCAGGTATTTGCACTTTGCAGCCATGTGGCTTCCGCGGGGCAAAAGCTCACCTGTGATGGGGTGAGGGTAGGTGGGATGTGGAGTGGTGATTGTGGTGTAATGGGGTGATGGGGGGAGGCACCCACGGGGGTAGCGTGAGGGCATCTGCACACAGAATACCACCCATCTGCCAGGCCCTGTGGTCCCTCGCATCGTACCAGTCATGCCAGGCACCAGTCTGGCTCAGGAAATAAACAAGAAGCCTGTGCATCTAGAGACTGAGTTGCGGAACATGGTTGCCTCCAGCCATTGATGTGAAAATCAGTGTAGATGGACAAGCATCTACAGTGGCAGCGGTGGAGGGCTGAAGTAGGAGGTAGCAGATTGGTGAGCCAGTGGGGAAGATTGATTAACCTGCCAGTTAGGAGCCGGACTGGGGTTGGGAAGGCATGAGAACATATTCTCTGGCATGTCTCCAAGTGAAAAGAAATGGACCCCCAATCCCCCAGTTCCCACTGCCCACTCTTGACTTCTAATATTTCCCATTCCTGCCTTACCACCTATCCATCGGGGCCTCCTTCCCTCCTTCCCCTCCTGCACCACTCAGCCTAGCTATGCTTCTCAAAGGCAATCTCAGACAACAGCCTACATGCCGCCCAAACTGTCATAGTCACACGTTTCACTAAACTCATTTAAATATCACCTCACAGAAGGTTTTCTTTCAGAGGTCAGGGGGACACACAATAAGGGCACACAGCTCTCCAGACCCACTGCCCAGATTTCCACAAATGTGACCCTTGTTGAAACTAGGCTCATTCTCAGGAAACTGAAGCTTTCCTTCACCACTGGCAGGTTCCCTCTGCTCCCTGTGCGGTCAGTTGAGGATGTGGGTCTCAGGTGACCACTAGGGAGAAAATTGGCCCATTGATAACATTCCATGTGGAGCTGGGCAGAGGGCAGGAAAGTGAAAAGAGGAGTCCAGAGTGTGTTGAGAACTGAGAGATGGCAGGCGGGGTAGATGGTGGCAGTCTAGAATGGCCCAGCTAGCTCTCAGTGGATGGGAGTGTGGCTGGTTGGTCAGCCAGTGGCTGTGGAAGGGAGTCAGGATGATGGGTCACTGTGCCTGGGGTGGATGCCTGGGCCATGTTGGAACGGAGTGCAGTGGCTGGGAGACAGGTCATCCCTAATGATAGATGGGGTGGCCAGATTAGGTGAATGTCTGTTGTCAGATCAAGGCATCTCAGAGAAGGATGGTAGCAGGTGGGAACCTGGAGGGTGAGGGGCTTCCAAGCAAGGGAAGAGGGCTCCAGTGATTGTAAGATCAAGGACCCTGTCATCAGACAGTTCCCCTATCAGGTGAGCTTGAGGTGGTGCATTGGAAGGCCCTCAGGTCAAGGAATGTGAGTTGGGAAGCGGGCAGTGGGGTGCTAGACACAGAGCAAGAGAGTAAGAGTGAGCAAGAGAACACACAAAAAAGATGGGAGGGGAAGGGAAAAGGGGGAAATGGGAAGGGGGAAGGGAAAGGGGAAAGGGTAAAGGGAAAGGAAGAGGTAGAAGGTATTGTGTGGTGTCTGGGTAAGGTCTGAAAGGGGTCAGGAATTGCACTGGTGCAGAGGCTTAAAGATCACTTCCCTGGTCAGACCAGAGTTAAAGACTGATGTGAGTGCTTGGGAATGGTGTGAGGCTGGGCTGGAAAAAAAAAAAAAGTAAAAGTAAAAAAAGTAGAGAAGTCTATTCATATCTATTGTTTGGAGAACTCACCAGAACCCCAAAATTGGAAAACAGGGAGGTCGACTAGATTCTGAGACAGGAATTTTGCCTTTTTGCAATGTTCTCCCTGTTCAGTTTCTTCTTCTCAAGGTGAATATAATCTCTATTTTTGCACACCCTTTTAAAACAGCCAATAAAGCACATAAGTATTGTATTACAGGATGTGCTCCCTGACTACACACGCAAAAACTAAAACTAATGAATACTTAATTCGTGGGGCACTCATTGTTCATCTTGATTGGATTTACCAGGTAATTTCAAAATTATAACCCTCAGATGATGTTGTATATGTAAGCTTATTGTAAAGAGTACTTTTGAAGGCTCATTCATTCCATTCTTCATTCATAAATCCTTTTGATTGCATTATGTGTACTAAGAAATATACCATGTTCAGGAGATACATCAGGGATCCTAACACACTGGTTCACTATAGATAAAAGCAAGGAATTACATGAAATAAATTTGGAAGTAAAAATAAATAGAAGATTAATAAGTATGAACATTTTCAACATTCATAATGTGATAAAAATAAAATGGTTTATGCATGAAAAAGAAATATGAGGATAAATATTCATTACAATTTAGAACTATTAATGTTTGTATTCATATTTTTAACTTTATTTTTTACATTTAATAATTGAAAACATAAACAATTAAAAACTAAAAAGTAAACACAGATGAATAAATATATACATTTCTCAATTAAATGTAATGGATACATATAATTTTTTTAAAATCAAACAATATGTTACACAATATATTTGGCTCATAGTAATGCATTCATACAGTATTTGTCCTTTTGTGTCTGGCTTGCTTCACTTAACATAATGTCCTCCAGGTTCATCCTTGTTGTCATATGCTCTACGACTTCATTTCTTCTTACAGCTACATAATATTCCATCGTGTGAACAGAACACAGTTTGTTTATCCATTCATCTGTTGATGGACAGCTGGGTTGTTTCCAACTTTGGCAATGGTGAATAACATTGCTATGAACATTGGTGTGCAGAATAGTGGCCATTCTGATACATGTGAAATGATATCTCATTGTAGTTTTGATTTGCATTTCCCTAATCATGAGTGATGTTGAGCATTTCTTCGTGTTTTTTGTTTTTTGTTTGTTTGTTTGTTTGTTTGTTTTTTGCCATTTGTATTTCTTCTTCAGAGAAATGTCTATTCAAGTCTTTCACCCATTTTTTAATTGGGTCATTTGTCTTTTTATTGTTGAGTTGTAACATCTCTTTATATATCCTGGATATAAAACCCTTATCAGATATGTGAATTCCAAATATTTTTTCCCCTTGAGTTGGCTGCCTTTTCACCCTTCTGACAAAGTCCTGTGAGGGGCAAAAATGTTTAATTTTGAGGAGGTCCCATTTACTATTTTTCTTTTGTTGCACATGCTTTGGGTGTAAGGTCCAAGAAACCACCACCTACTACAAGGTCTTGAAGATGTTTCCCTACATTTTCTTCTAGTAGTTTTATGGTCCTGGCTTTTATATTTAGATCTTTTATCCATTTTGTGTTGATTCTTGTATAGTGAGATTAGGTTGCTCTTTCATTCTTTTGGTTATAGATATCCAGTTCTCCCAACACCATTTGTTGAAGAGACTGTTTTTTCCCATTAGCGTGGGCTTGGTAGGTTTGTCATAAACCAGTTGACTGTATAGGTGAGGGTATATTTCTGGGTTCTCAATTCTATTCCACTGATCGATGTGTCTATCTTTATGCCAGTACCATGCTGTTTTGACCACTGTAACTTTGTAATATGTTTCAAGGTCAGGCAATGAAATTCCTCCCACATTCATCTTTTTTCGAATGCTTTTGGCTATTCAGGTGCACTTACCCTTCCAGATGAATTTGGTAATTGCCTTCTCTAATTCTGTAAAGTAAGCTGTTGAGATTTTGATTGGTATTACATTGAATCTATAAATCAGTTTGGGCAAGATTGACATCTTCACAATATTTATTCTTCCAATCCATGAACACAGAATGTCTTTCCATTTGTTTAGGTCTTTTAAAATTTCTTTTAACATTGTTTTGTAGTTTTCTGCATATAGGTTCTATACTTTGGTTAAATGAACTCCTAAGTATTTGAGTCTTTTTGTTGCTATTGAAAATGGAATTTTCCCCCTGATTTCCTCCTCAGATTGTTCAGTACAATGTCCAAAAACATTACTGATTTTGCATGTTGATTTTGTATCCTGCCACTTTGCTGAACTCATTTATTAGTTCAAGTGGCTTTGTTGTGGATACTTCCGGATTTTCTAAATACAGGATCATGTCATCGACAAACGGTGAGAGTTTTACTTCCTCTTTTCCTATTTGGACACCTTTAATTTTTTTGTCTTGTCTAATAGCCCTAGCGAGAACTTCTAGTACAATGTTGAATAACAATGGTGACAGTGGGCATCCTTGTCTTGTCCCTGACCTTAAAGGGAAAGCATTCAACCTTTCCCCATTAAGTATGATGTTGGCTGTGGGTTTTTCATATATAAAGGGAAAGCATTCAACCTTTCCCCATTAAGTATGATGTTGGCTGTGGGTTTTTCATATATGCCTTTTATCATATTGAGGAATTTTCCTTTTATTCCTATCTTTTGAAGTGTTTTTATTAAAAAAGGATGTTGGATTTTGTCAAATGACTTTTCAGCATCTATTGAGATGATCATGTAGTTTTTTTCCTTCAATTTGTTAATGTGGTGTATTACATTGATTGATTTTCTTATGTTGAACCAGTCTTGCCTACCAGAAATAAATCCCACTTGGTTGTGATGTATAAGTCTTTTGATATGCTGTTGGATTCTATTCACAAGTATTTTGTTGAGATTTTTTGCATCTATGTTCATTACAGAGATTGGTCTGTAATTTTCTTTCCTTGTGGAATCTTTTTCTGGCTTTGGTATTAGGGTGATGTTGGCTTCATAAAATGTGTTGGGTAATTTTCCCTCCTCTTCAATTTTTTGGAAGAGTTTAAATAGGATTGGTGTTAATTCTTTTCGAAATGCTTGGTAGAATTCACCTGTGAATCCATCTGGTCCTGGGCTTTCCTTTGCTGTGAGATTTTTTTTTTAATTTATTTTTATTGTGCGTAAAAATAAAAATTCTCACAATACATACAAACATTTGCAAAATGATATATAAATATATATGCATATATGTGTATTTGCTTACAAAAATGTTTATATATATATATATTTTAAGAGGTGCTTAGATTACCCAAAATATTACACAGAACCCACTGGGATTCCCCACTTCCCACACCTCCCACCACATCCCACACAAACATCTCCCACAAGTGTGGCCCACCACCCTCAATGGACTTACACATCCTGGAGCCTTGCCACCAACCATGCTGTGAGATTTTTGATGGTGGATTCAATCTCCTTAAATGTGACTGGTTTGTTAAGTTCTTGTATTTCTTGTAGCATCAGTGTAGGTTGGTTGTGCGTTTCTAGAAATTCATCCATTTCATCTAGTTTGTCTAGTTTGTTGGCATATAGTTCCTCATGATATCCTCTTATGATTCTTTTTATTTCTGTGAGGTCATTTGTAACTTTCCCCCTTTCATTTCTGATTGTATTTACTTTCATCTTCTCTCTTTTTTTCTTTGTTAGTCTAGTGAGGGGTTTGTCAATTTTATTGATCTTCTCAAAGAACCAGCTATTGGTTTTGTTGATTTTCTCTATTTTTTTTTCTGTTCTCATTTTCATTTATTTCTGCTCTAATCTTTATTATTTCTTTCCTTCTGCTTGCTTTGGGATTGGTTTGCTGTTCTTTTTCTAGTTTCTCTAGTTGTTCAGTTAAATCTTTGAGTTTAGCTCTTTCTTGTTTTTTAATATAGGTATTTAGGGCTATAAATTTCCCTCTCAAGACTGCCTTCACTGTATCCCATAGGTTTTGATACATTGTGTTCTCATTTTCATTTGTCTCAATATATTTACTGATTTCACTTGCAATTTCTTCTTTGACCCACCGATTATTTAGGAGTGTGTTGTTCAATCCCCACACATTTGCAAATTTACTTTTTTCCTGTCTGTTAATGATTTCTAGTTTCATTCCATTATGATCTGAGAAGGTGCTTTGTATAATTTCAAACTTTTTATATTTATTGAGAGCTGAATTGTGACCTAACACATGGTCTATCCTGGAGAAGTATCCATGGGCACTTGAGAAGAATGTATAACCCACAGAGTTTGGATGTAGTGTTCTGTATATGTCTGTTAAGTCTAACTTGTTTATCATATTGTTCAAGTTCTCTGTTTCCTTGGTGATCTTCTGTCTAGTTGTTCTATCTAATGATGTTAAGTCTCTAACAATTATTGTAGAAATGTCTATTTCTCCCTTCTGTTTTGCCAGAGTTTGTCTCATATATTTTGGGACACCCTGGTTAGGTGCATAGATATTTATGACTGTTATATCTTCCTGGTGGATTGTCCCTTTTATTAATATATAGTAGCTTTCTGTATCTCTTATAAATTTTTTGCATTAAAAGTCTGTTTTGTCTGATATTAGTATAGCTACCCCTGCTGTTTTCTGGTTACTATTCACATGGAGTATCTTTTTCCAACATTTCACTTTCAGCTTGTTTGTATCCTTGGTCTAAGGTGAGTTTCTTGTAAGCAGCATATGGATGGCTCGTGTTGTTTTTATCCATTCTGTTAGCCTGTATCTTTTGATTGGGGAATTTAATCCATTCACATTCAATGATATTACTGAAAATGCACTATTTATTTCCTTCATTTTATTTTATGGCTTTCATATGTCATCTTGTTTTTATCTCTCTTTTTACTCTTTTGGTTATCCTTTCTACTTTTCTTTCTTCTGTACTCTCCTCCAAGCCTCTCTCTCCTGTCTTTTTCCTTCAGGTTTTAAGGCTTCCTTTAATATTTCCTGCAAAGGTGGATTCTTTTTTTGCAAACTCTCTTAGTTTCTGTGTTTTTGTGAATACTTTATACTCACCTTCATATCTGAAGGATAGTTTTGCTGGATAAAGAATTCTTGGCTGGCAGTTTTTCTCTTTCAGTTTCCTAATTGTATCATACCACTGTCTTCTTGCCTCCATGGTTTCTGAAGAGAAATCTGCACTAAGTCTTACTGGACATCCATTGTACATGATTGTTTGCTACTCTGTTGCTACTCTGAGAATTTTCTCTTTATCTTATACATTTGACATTCTGAATAGTATGTGTCTTGGCATCGGTCCATTTGAATTTATTCTCATTGGGGCACGGTGTGCTTCTTGGACATGTAAGTTCATTTCTTTCATGAGAGTTGGGAAATTTTCAGCTATTATTTCCTCAAATACTCTATCTGCCCCTCTTCCTTTCTTTTCCCTTTCTGGAACTCCCATGACATGTATGTTGTGTTTTGTGTTGTCATTCAACTCTCTGAGCCTCTGCTCAATTTTTTCCATTCTTTTCTCTCTCTGTTCTTATCTGTCTTCAATTTTATCTGCTCTGTCTTTGGTATCACTTATTCTTTCTTCTTTAATTTCGAGTCTGCTGTTGTATGCCTCAAATGTGTTTTTGACTTCACCTACTGTGTCTTTCATTCCCATGAACTCCGTTACTTTTCTGTTCAGGATTTCAAATTCTTCTTTGCATTCACTCAATATCTTCTTGATGTCATTTATTTCTTTAACTCTATTGTCTTTCATAGCATAAATTTGATTTTGGAAATTTGTGCTCATCTCGCTGATTAGTTCTCTCAAATTCTGCATCTCTTCTGGGACTTTGATGTATTCCTTTTCTTGAGCCATGTCTTCTATTTTCTTAGTATGGCTCATAATTTTTTGCTGGTGTTTAGGCATCTGGTTAGGATGTAGTTTACTTAGATGCTCAATCTCTATTTTATAGGGATTTAATGGCAGGAGGCTGTGAGTTACCACAGCTCTTTGATTTTTGGCTCTACTGGATTGTTAGGATGTCCTGCTGGTTGCTCAAAACTGGACACTGGACTCAGTAATTGGTTGTAGAGTCACTTCCTAGGGCCTTGGGCAGGGAGGTTATAGAGGCCAGGAAAACCTCTCCTAATTATTTTTTATTTTCTTATATGCACTTCCTTGGTCTGCCAGGAGATGGTGCTCATTGGCAGCTCTCAATTCAATGTCTAGTCGGTGTGTATTTGTTGTGACACAGACCAAATCAATGTGATAGAGCTACCTGTCTAGGGGCTGAGAGCCTTGTAATTCAAATGTTCTGAGACAGTTCTCCAGTCTTCTCTGGCAACCCCCTCCCTTTTACCAGCTAGGAAATATTTCCACTCCCCTCTGAGTCCTGAACAATCAGTCCCTGTTAGTAAAGGAGGAGATTGGAAGGATTGTATATCTTTAGCCCCTTGCAGGCTCTGAGGCAAACAATGGCACCACCCCACCCGGCCTGGAAGGGCTCTCAGGACAGGGCAGACCAAACCTGTGAATCAAAAGCAGGGTCAGCCCCATGCTCTCTCTCCCCTCTCCTGTGGAGTACTCAACAATTAGTCGAGGCTAAAAGAGAGGGAGATTGGGAAGGTCGGATTTCTCCAATCCTTCCTAGGCTGCCAGTGCAAACCACTGTGTGGAAGGGTCCTTGGGGCTCCACAGCCCAAATTTGCAGGTCAGAACCTGAGTTAGCCTTAAGCTGTGTCCCTCTTTCTCCCCTTTCCAGGAGTGGTAGATCCCTGGAGTCCCCTTTGTGTGTAGTCACAGGACCAGAGGCATGAGAATTCTAAAGAGTGTGGGGGAGGATGCTGGCAGCAGCAGCCACTGCTGGTTCCAACTCACAGTTCTGTCATCGTAATTTCCCTCTTTTGTCCCTCTCTCCTCTGGTGGTATGCAGCCTTTACCTGCTGTCCTAAACCCTAGAAGATTTTTTGGGGGGCTGTTTCAGCCTTTCCTCTGGCTATTTTTCTGGAGAAGAGATTTCTGTGTCTTACTAGTCTGCCATCTTCCTGGAAGTTCCCACTGTATTCCTATTTATACATTAAAATCTATGTTTATATTCTAGAGAAAATTGGATTTCTGTGAATAAAATCTCATGAGTTTCTATGCTTAACATTATCTGTTAATGAATGAGGTGAAATTCATATAACATAAATTTAACAATTTTAAAAGTACAGTCAGTGGCATTTAGTACATCCACAATGTTGTGTATCAGCTTTATCTAATTCAGAACATTTTTATCTTTTCCATAGTAGACCTCATATGCACAAAAGGAGTTATTCCACATTTCTCACTACCCTAAATCCCTGTCAACCAATATTTTTGTCTCTATGGATTTACCTCTTCTGTATATTGTATAAAAATTAATCTTTTACAATGTGAAGTTTTGTCTCTGGCTTCTTTTACTTAGCATGTTTTCAAGATTTTTCTGTTATAGGTTTTACCATTACTGCATTCCTTTTTATTGCTGAACCAAATTCCAATGTATGGGTAAAATACATTTTGGTTATCACTCATTAGGTGATAAATATTTTGTTTTTTTCCAGCTGTTTGTAATATTAAATTATGCTAGTATGAATATTTGTGCACAATTACTTGAATATTTCTCTTCAATTTTTGAAGTTATATATCAAGGTAGAGAATTTCTGGATTGTTGTATAATTCTGTGCATAACTTACTGAGGAATTCCCAAAATATTTTCCATTGTGGTTGCACCATTGTACATACCCATGAGCAATGTGCAAGAATTCCAATTTCTCCACATCCTCACTAACAGTTATTTTAGATTTTCAAAATTAGTATAACACTTCTCAGAGTGTGAAGTGGTGTCTCTTTTGTGGTGTTGATTTGTATATCTCTAAAGATTAAAGATGTTGAGCAACACTCCATGTTGTTGTTGGTCAAATGCATATACTCTTTAAAGAAATACTTTGTCCATTTTTAGATTATTTTTTTGTGTCCTATATTTAGCTCTCCCATGACATTATTTTGTAAATATTTTAAGGCAAGGACAAAAATTCATGCTTTGCATGTGCATATACAGTTGATCGGCCACCATTTGGGGAAGACACAATTCTTTCCTGAGTGCAAGATTTGTTGCCAAATATGATGAAAATTAATTGTATGGATTTACTTATGGAGTATCAATTCTACTTCATTGGCTTATTGTTGTTATTTTTTATTGTTTAATATATTTACCTTTATGCCAGTGTCACATTATTTTAATTACTATAGATTTGTATTATGTTTTTTTTTTTTTTTTTTTTTCACTTCTTTGTATATATTTTAATTTACAAACAATGTAAAAACACAGAATTCAACAACTGAATGAGAAAACTCAGTATTGTTTAGTTCCAAAAACTAACTAAAATATATGATTCTTCCCTTCTAAGCATTGATATTGACTTATAATCAATATTAAAACACTGTTTTCAACTATTGAACTGTGAAAACATTTTGCAATTTATTTCTTTTAATTTATTGAAATATATCACTCATACATGAATATACATAAACAATAAGTGTATATAATATTTATGAACTTACAAAACAAACATACATAACATCACACAGGGCTCTTATACCTCACGCTACCACAAATACCTTGCATTGTTATGAAACATTATTAACTAATGATTACAGAGAATCCTCAAAATATTACTACTAACCAAATATTTCCCCCAACCCACCCTATTATTATTATTTATATCATTTATACATGAACATACATAAACAAGTAATGTATAGTAAAAGTTGTGAATTTACAAAGCAAACATGCATAACATCATACAGAGGTCCCATACATCAACCCTCCACCAACACCTTGCATTGCCGTGAGACTTTTCCTGCAAGTTATGAAAGAATATTGTCAAAATCTTACTACTAATTATAGTCCTTATATTATATTTGGTGTATTTTACCCCAACCAGCCTTATTGTTATTTTTTTTTTTTTTTTATTATGGGTAAAAATCAAAATTCTCACAATACATACAAACATTTGTAAAATGATATATAAATATATATGCATATATGTGTATTTGTTTACAAAAGAAATAGAGAATTAGTTTTCCCCATGTTGGGTTATTTTTTATCAATATAATTTTAACTCTTCAGGGTCTCTTATAATTTTAAGCTTATAAGGTTCAGCTTTTACATTTCTTTTTAAAAGATGGCCTTAGGTTTTTGGAAGGCATTTCACTGTATCTTTAAATAAATTGGAAAGTATTGCCACTTTAGCTATATTAAATCTCCCTTGATATTAAATGGGATGTCTTTCCATTTGTTTAGGTCCTCTTTAATTTCTTTCAGCAATATTTTCTTCATATCACTATACATATCTTCCATAGCTTGGTTAAATTTATTCCTAACAACTTTATACTTTTTGATGTCACTGTAAATTAATTTTTCATAATTTTCTTTTTGGAGTCACAATTTGTATGCATAAGTACTACTGATTTATGCATTTTGATCTTTTACCCTGCAACTTTACTGCATTTATTTATTAGCTCTAATATTTAGGGTGTGTGTGTGTCCACGAGTGTCAGTGGGGTGTGTGTGGATTTAATAGGATTTTCTATATATATAAGATCATAACATCTCAGGGTAGAGATAATTTTACTTCTTCTTTTCCAATTTGCATGCCTTTTATTTACTTTTATAGCCAAACTGCTCTGGCAAGAATATCAGTACAATGTTTAATAGCAGAAATTGAAAGCAAGCATCCTTCAATTCCTAGTTGTTGATTGTTTTTATCATGAAATTATGGGTTTCGTCAAATGCTTTTTCTGCATCATATTAGATGACCTTGTTTTTTTCAGTCTACTAATGTAGAGTATTACATTGGTTGATTTCTATATTTTGACACAACCCTTGAATTCTTAAGTCATATTTCTGTTTATGACAATATCATTATTTGTCCATGAAATGTATGTAATTATTAATGATATTTTAGAGTTGAATTTATACTATACACATACATTCGTGTACATAAATAATGAAATGTAGGGACGTTGTAGTTATGGTGATTAATATAGGGCAAGATTTCAGCTACCACCTCACTAAAATATCAGATTGTTCAAATAGATTTTCTTTCAAATCACTTCATTCTCTATCTACTGAGGCTCCTAATCCTGTGAGGATTGTGGGAAATGACAATGACACAAATATGCATGTACTTCCAATATTTTTGATACAGGGGGATTTTCATGACTATAATTGTTATAATTGGAGACATTGGTCCTCTCCAACTGATCAATACCATGATTTGATCAATCCCATAATAAAATGTATTCTTATATTTTATTCCAAATCCTTTGATAGGCAAATCCTTTGGGGGAGAAATCCAGAAATCAGTGTTGAGGGAATTACATGGTTAGACACAATGTGGAAGAACCAAAATGATTTAGGACAAGTGTATCCAGAAGGTCAGGTTCACAGTAGATCAGAAAAGGAGTGGGAATCAAGAAAAAAGGGATGGATGTTGGATAATCAATCCTAGTGCAAAAAACAAGAATAATTATGTCTGAGAAATTCCAGACTGCTTTCTCTGGTGGTGGAGGCCTAGTTCCAAATTTGATATGAGTTGGGGTCCCTATGTTTTGGAATAAAGGACAGAATTGAAAGACTCTGAACATCATGGGTTAATTAATAAATAAAGTGCAGTGAGTTATATAAGCTTATCTGTGCAATGAGGGTATTCATATCATCTTTTGAGCCAGAGAAGCCAAGAACTTTGACCCTGGAAGATAAGAACCCTCTCCCTATTTCTCTAGGAGCACAACTTATGTCCCTGTTTATTGGGCCCGAGCTATTCCCAGGTGAAGGGTTTGACATGCCTGAATGGGGGTCTGGATATTGTGTTTAAGACTTGAGTCTGAAGGCTTTTTTCTCCATTTACAGCACTGCTTACCATTGCTTGGCTGGCTGTCATAGAAAATCCAGAGGAAGACAGTTGCCAGCTGAGCTATGGACAATGCAACCAGGGGTGAGTGGGAAATTCTACTTTAACTGAAATTGAACCTCTGTTATGAGTTGATGGTTAGCTTTCTCCTATTGGCATGGACATTCCAAGTGCATTCATGATGGATTCAAGAATCTGATCTTCAATTAAGTTTGTACAGGACTTGAGAATAATTATAAGTTAGGGGCTCATCAATAAGTAATCTCTTTCCCACTAGTACAATAGATTTTTCCAGTCTCCATTAAGGCTGTGTATTCTCTTGAGATGATTTACTTTTCTCACCAAACCTATGGTCACACTGGGTAACTAATTGCATGCATGGATCATGTTAGTGCCTGAAATTTGCTTAAGCCTGTAGTGAACAGAGGTAGAGGGATGAGTAAGAATAGAAGTTAACAGTCAGTAGGGAGGCTGAGGTTTCAGCAAGGGCATTCAATCAATCCAATTTTTAAATAAATTAATTTACTGATACATATTAATGAAACGTAAACCATACAAAGTGTACAATCAATGGTATTTAGTATAATCACATAGTTGTCCATTTATCACTTCAATCATTATTACAGCATTTTCATTATTTCAATAATAATAAACAAAAACAAACAAGAAACTCATCACCTCTCAATCTCTCTATACTTCTCATGTCATACATAGCTACTAATCTGTTTCATCTAATTTATTTGCATTTATATTTTGTAAAACAGTTTTGTGTATGCCATATTACCTATATTCATATGTTACATGAGTTTTCACTATGTTATACAGTCCCATGTTACATTTTAACTTTCCTTCCAGTAATATACATGTCCTTAGACTTTCCCTTTCAGCCACTATCATGCCCATATAATAGCTATGTTAGTTCCAAACACTATGATGTATTTAACCATTTCTATTCATTCCCAAAGATTTACAAACAACTGTTATACAAATTCTGCCCATAATAACCCTGAACTTTGCATTCTCTATCCTCATTCTATTTTCTGGTGACCTATATTCGAATTATTAACTCCATATGTTTATGCAATATTAGTTCATAATAGCATAATCATGCAGGACTCATTCTTTTATGTCTGGCTTGCTTCACTCAACATAATGTCCTCCAGGTTCATCCATGTTGTCATATGCTTCACAATTTCATTTCTTCTTGCTGCTATATAATATCCCATCATGTGTATACACCACAATTTGTTTATCCATTCATTGACTGATAGGCACCTGGGTTGTTCACATCTTTTGGCAATTGTGAATAATGCTGCTATGAACATTGATGTGGAGATGTCTGTTCATGTTACTGCTCTCAGTTCTCCTGGGTGTATACCTAGTAGGGCTACTGGAGGTCACATCACTAGTCTATGTTAAACTTTCTTAGGAACTGCCAAAGAGTCCTCCACAGTGACTATATCAGTCTACATTCCCACCAACCATAAATAAGTGTTTCTATCTCTTCACATCCTCACCAACACCTATAGTTTTCCAACTTTTTAATAGTGACAATTCTAAAAGGTGTGAAATAATAAATCATTGTACTTTTGATGTGCATTTCCCTAATGAACATGTTTTTCATGTGTGTTTCATCATTTATATTTCTTCTATGGACAAATTTCTATTCAAGTCTTTTGCATATTTGTTAATTGGGTAGTTTGTTTTTTTATTGTTGGGTTGTAGTCTCTTTATATATCAAGGATATTAAGCCCTTTTTGGATATATTATTTCCAAATATTTTCTCCAATTGAATCAGCTGCCTTTTCACCCTTTTGACAAAGTCCTTTGATGTACAAAAGGGTTTAATTCTGAGGAAGATTCATTTATCTCATTTCTTTTTTGTTTGTTTGTTTGTTTTGTTGTTGTTGTTCATGCATTGGGAGTAAGGTTTAAGAAACTACAATCAACCACAAGGTCTTGAAAGCATTTTCATACACTTCTTCAGGGAGTTTTATGGTTTTTGTTTTTATATTTAGGTCCTTGGTCAATACTGAGTTAATTTTTGTATGAGGTGTTAGATAGGGGTAATATTCCTTTCATTTGGACATGGATAGCTAGTTCTCCGAGCATCATTTGTTGAATAGACTGTTTTGGCCCAACTGAGAAGTCTTGACAGGCTTGTAAAAGATTACTTGATTGTAGATGTGAGGGCCTGTTTCTGAAGTCTCATTTTGGTTCCATTGGTCAATCTGTCTGTCTTTATGTCAGAACCATGCTGGTTTTTTGTTTTGTTTTGTTTTGTTTTACCATTGTGGCTAAGTAGTATGCTTTAAAGTCTGGAAGTGAGATTCCTCCTACTTTGCTTTATTTTATAGACATTTTCAGCTATTTGGTGCACCTTACCTTTCCAAATAAATTTGATAATTGGCTTTTCCATTTCTGTAAAAAAAGAAAAAAAAAGGCTGTTGGGATTTTTATTGGGATTGTTTTGAATTTCTAAATCAGTTTGGGTAGATTGACATCTTAAAAATATTTAGTATTCTAGTCCATGAACATAGAAAGTCCTTCCATTTACTTATAAGCAATGTTTTATAGTTTCTTTAAGCAATGTTTTATAGTTTTCTGAATACAGGACCTTTCTGTTCTTGGTTATGTTTATTCCTAAATATTTGATTCTTTTAGTTGCTATTATACATGGAATTTTAAAATCTCCTCCTCAGATTGCTCATCAGTAGTATATAGAAATGCTTTTTATTTTTGCACATTAATTTTGTATCCTGCCACTTTGCTGAATTCTATTCATTCTAGTAGCTTTGTTGTGTATTTTTCAGGATTTTCTACATATAGGATCAGATCATCAGTGAATAGCAAAAGTTTTACTCCTTCCTTTCCTATTTGGGTGCCTTTTATTTCTTTGTCTAGTGTAATTGCTATAGCTAGAGCTTCTAGCTCAATATTGAATAACAGGGGATGGATGCGGCTCAAAGGGTTGGGCACCCATCTCACATATGGAGGGACCTGGGTTCAATCCCTAGGACCTCCCACAAAAAAATAAAGAAAAATATAGAAGCCATGTGGGCCACCAGGCCCATGCATGGGTGCATTTCCAGGCCCCATGAGAGGGTTAGACCCCAAGGCCTGTGAATGGGTGAGCCCTGCAGGCCCCACTGGCAGGTGTGCCATCAGGCCCCACAGGTGGTTGTGTTGTCAGGCTCCATGCATGGGTGCACCATCAGGTCCCATAAGTAGGTTCGCTACCAGGCCCCATGAGTGGGTGCACCACCAGACCCTGCAAGCAGGTACACTACCAGGCCCCATGAGTGGGTGCACTGTCAGGCCCCACCTAGCCATGTAGCAAGACAATGATGTAACAGGAGAGTGACACAAGGGAAAGCCAAGATGAGATGCACCAAAAAAAAAAAAAAAAAAAAAAAACAGGAACTAAGGTGATGCAGGTGGTAGGATGCCTCTCTCCCACATCAGAGATTCCCAGGATCAAATCCCAGTGAAGACAGGAGGAGAAGGATGAGAAGAGATGGCAGAAAACAGACACAGAGAATTGCCCAAGAAATGGATTAAAAAAAAAAAAACAGCAAAAATGGAGGAGGAGGGGGGTAAAATGGATAAAAGTAAGTAAATAAATGAATAAATCTTTTTAAAAATATATTGAATAACAGTGGGGAAAGTGGGCATCCTTGTCTTGATCCTGATCTCAGTGGTAAATCATTCAGTTTTTCACCATTGAGTACAATGCTAGTTGTAGGTTTTTCATATATGTACTTTACCATATAGAGAAAGCTGCCCTTTATTCCTATCTTTTGGTGTGTTTTCATGAAGAAAGGCTGGTATATTTTGTCAAATGCTTTTTCTGCATCAATTGAGAGGGTCATGTGATTTTTCTTCTTCAAATTTATCAATGTGGTTTATTACTCTAATTGATCTTCCTGTGTTGAAACACTGTTATATACCTGGGATAAATTACACTTGATTATTGTGTACAATTTTCTTAATGTGCTTTTGAATTCAGTTAGCAAGATTTTGTTGAGGATTTTTGCTTCTATATTCATTAGTGATATTGGTCAGTAATTTTATTTTTCAAAGTATCTTTATCTAGTTTTGGTATTAGGGAGATATTGGCTTCATAAAATGAGTTTGGTAGCATTCTTTCCTGTTCAATTTTTTAGAAGAGCTTGAACAAGATCGGTATTAGATCATTTTTGAATGATTGGTAGAATTCACCTGTGAAGCCATCTTGTCCCAGACCTTTGATGTTTGGGATGGTTTTAATGACTGTTTCAATCTCTTCATTTGTGATTGGTTTGTTGAAGTCTTCTATTTCTTCTAGGTCTGTTAATGAGGTTCTTGTGTTTCTAGGAATTTGTCCATTTCATCTACATTATCTAGATTTTTGGTGTAGAGTTTTTCAAAGTATCTTTTTATGATCTTATTTCTGCAGGGTCAGTGGTAATGTCCCTCTCTTATTTCTGATTTTAGTTTTTTGCATCTTCTCTCTTTTTTCTTTGTCAGTCTCACTAAGTGTTTATTGATTTTGTTGGTCTCAAAGAACCAACTTTTCCTTTGGTTGATTCTCTCTACTGTTTTTTTTTGCTCTTGATTTTATTTATTTCTCCTCTGATCTTTACTATTTCTTTTCTTCAACATAGTTTGGGATTAGTTTTCTATTCTTTTTCTAGTTCCTCCATGTTTGCAGTTACATCATCAATTTTTTAATGTTTTTTCTTTTTTCAATGTAAGCATTGAGGACTATAAATTTCCCTCTCAGCACTGCCTTTTTGATATCCCATAGGTTTTGATATGCTGTATTCTCATTTTCATTTATCTCTAGATATTTACTGAATTCTCTTGCAATTTCTGCTTTGACCCACTGATTATTTAAGAGTGTCTTGTTAATCTCCATATATTTATGAATTTCCTTTTTTCCATCCATTATTGTTTTTCATTCCATTGTGATGAGATAAACTGTTTGTATAATTTCAGTTTATTGAGACTTGTCTTGTGACCCAACATATGCTCTATCTTGGAGAAGGATCCATAAGCCCTTGTAAAGAATGTATAAACTGCTGTCTTGGGGTACAATCTTCTATAGATGTCTGTTATCTCTAGTTCATGTATCATATTATTCAAGCTCTCTGTTTCTTTATTTATCCTTTGTTCAGGTGTTCTATCCAACACTGAGAATGGTGTATTGAAGTCTACAACCATTTTTGTAAAGATATCTATTTCTCCCTTCAGTCTTGTCAAGTGAGTGTCTCACATATCTTGGGACATCAAGGTTAGATGCATTTATATTTATAATAGTTATTTCCTCTTGGTGAATTGCCCCTTTTATTAATATATAATGATTTTCCTCATTCCCTAAAACAGTTTTGCATTTAAAATCTTTTTTTTCTGATATTAGTATTGATACTACAGATCATTTTTTTTTAACTGTTTGCATGGAATATCTTTTTCCAACCTTTAACTTTCAACCTTGTTGTGTCTTTACATCTGAGGTGAGTCTCTTGTAGACAGCATATAGATGGCTCATAGTTTTTTAAAATCCATTCTGTCATTCTATGTCTTTTGATTGTGGAGTTCAAGCCATTAACATTCAATGTTATTTCTGTAAAGGAATGATATATTTTGTCCATTTTTTCCTTTGTGTTTCCATTGTCAAATATTACTATTGTCTGTCTTTTTACACTCTAATTAACCTTCCTTATAATCTTCACTTCTACACTCTTCTCTGTCTCTTGCCACTGTTTTGTTTCCTTTCAAGATGCAGTACTCCCTTTAGTATCTCCTGTAATCCATGTCTTTTGTTACATACTCTCTCAGTTTTTGTTTGTTTGTGAAGATGTTCAACTCATCCTCATTTTTGAAGGACAGTTTTGCCAGATACAGAATTTTTTGCTGGCAGTATTTCTCTTTAGTATCTTAAATGCATCATACCACTTTCTTCTCTCTTCCATGGTTTCTGATGAGAGGTTGGCACTTAGTCTTATCGAGTTTCTCTTGTATGTGAGGCTTTACTTTTTCTTGGTGCTTTAGAATCCTCCCTTTAGCTCCAATATTTGTCATTCTTAATAGCAGGTGTATCAGAGTAGGTTTATTCAGATTTATTCTGTTTGGGGTGTGTTTTCCTTCTTGGATATGAATATTTATGTCTCTCATAAAGATTGGAAATGTTTTTGGTCATTATTTCCTCAAATATTCTTTCTGCCCTTTTCCCATTCTCTTCTCCTTATGGGACACCTACAACTCTTATATTTGTGAATTTTATGTTGTCATTCAATTTCCTGAGTCCCTATTCCAGTTTTTTACTTCCTTTCCTCTTTCTGTTCCCTGTCTTTTCAAGTACAGATGTGCTGTTTTGTGGCTCATTTATTTTGTTCTCAATGAATTCAAATCTGCTTAAATGCCTCTAATGTATTTTGTAAGGAGGTACTGGGGATTTAACCCAGGACCTCATATATTTGATGCAGGTACCCAACCACTGAGCTACACCCACTCACCCACTCCCCAATGAGAGTTGGCTTTAAAAAACTTTTTTTTGGGGGGGATGTACCAGGAATTGAATGCAGGATTTCATACATAGGAAGTAGGCACTCAACCACTTGCATTACATCTGTTCCCCTCTAATGTATTTTGTTTGATGTACTAGTGGCCAGGAATTATACCCAGGACCTCATATGTGGGAAGCCAGTGCTCAACCTCTTGGCTCCCTTGAGTTGGGTTTATCATTTGTTTTGCTTGTTGCATTTTTTATATTTTTTCAAGGCACTAAGAACCAAACCAGGAACCTCCCATGTGAGAAGCATGTGCTGAATGATTTGAGCCACATCCACTCTGCTAATGTATTTTTTTTAATTAATTTATTTTTTATTGTGGGTAAAAATCAAAATTTTCACAATACATACCACTATTTGTAAAATGATATATAAATATATATGCATATATGTGCATTTGCTTACAAAAATGTTATTTATATATATATAAATATATTTTAAGAGGTGCTTAGATTACTGAAAATATTACACAGAATCCCCTGGGATTCCCATGTTGCCCACCTCCCACACCTCCCACCACATCCCACACAAACATCTCCCACAAGTGTGGCCCACCTGTGGCCTGCTAATGTATTTTTAATCTCATCCATTGTGTCTTTTATAGCCACAAGCTTGGTTACTTTTCTTTGCAGGCATTCAAATTGTTCTTTATGCTCAATCAGTGTCTTCTTAATATCCTTTATCTCTTTAGTCATATTTTTGTTCAATTCTTTGAATTGATCAAGGGGATTTATGTTTATCATTGATTTGTTGTCTAAAATGCTGTATGACTTCAGGATATTTGGTTTCTTTGGTTGGGTTAACTCTTCCTGTTTCTTAGTATGGCTTGTAATTTTTTGCTGATGTCTAGGCATCTGAATATGTTGGTGAATTTTTTCTGATGGTTAAATTCTCTCTCTTGCTGAGTGTTTTATTTTCATAACTCTTCTTTTATTTTTGGTTCAACTTACTCTGAATTTTTAAAATAGCCAAGATTAAGTTATCAGAATCAGGCCAGGTACTCACTAATGGGGCACAGATTTTCTCCCAGGATTTAAGGTTAAAGAAAGACCTAAAAGCAGATTTTCTCCTTGCAGTTTCCTGTCCAGCAAGCAGATGGCACTTGATTGCCTATGTTTCCACAGAGGTGTTTGGTTCAACCTCCTATTTCCCATGTTTCTGGTCTGATCAGAGCTGAGATTCAAAGTGGGCCCTTCTGGCTGAATTCACTGAAGATAAACCATCCTTTCCCTCCAACACACCCTCCCTCCTCCCTTGTAACAGCTGACAGGGTGGAAGATGTCTGATCCTCTCTCATTTGGCTACAGTGAGCCAGATGTTTTATCCCAATGTAATGTTTTGAGTGTGGGGTTAGGTGCCATTCCTGTCCACTGCAGTGGTTTAGTGACTCATATTTGTTGTTTAAGGTTATTTTTCTCAGTGTCCTTCACCTCCTGGGGCACAGCACTCTCCTTGTCATCTGAGCCCCAAAGTAGGTCTATTGGACACATTTAGGCCCTTTCTCCATTGCTTTTGTGAGAGAGTTGATCCCTGCCTGTCTACTCTGATCCCATCTTCCCAGAACTCTTGGTCTCAATCCAATGTTAAAGCTAATGGTGTGAAGGTCTGTACATTGTTGCCAGAAGCACAAAAGAAGATTCATAAACAAAAGGAAATGAGGAATCATTTATTTCCCCAATTTTAATTTTCTTAAAATTTTGATGGAATATATTTGCACATTTTGAAATATTCAAAAATTAATCTAATAATCTCCTTACCACTATTGGTTCAAATTGCCCAACTTTAATTTTTATAAATCAACTTTTTTTCAAATTTTATTAATAGATGCAATGTATAGGAAGTATTTTGCCTTAATGGTAGTGTGTACTCAGATGTATAGTAATAGAACAAAAATTATGTCTATGTGAAATTTTTTGAAGATATGGAGAAACTACCAACAATGAAGGGGCTTCTTTTAATCTCTAACAGAGAGATGAATTGAAGATACCAGAGAGACAAAGTAAACTGATGTTCATAGAACTTCAAAAAATTTGTGGATGGGAGGTCTTCTACCACAGAAATGGTCAGGCTAGGACTATCTTTAAGTACAACCATCTCAGAAGTCCTTAGCTTATGATCCTGAACAATATGCACCTATATATGATATTGAACACCCAGTTATGTATAGGTGAGTGAGGCAGCACTTACTGATTCTGAGTTCTGTATGAAACCTCTTCAGTTCTGCAGAATTCTAGATATTTACTTCAAAGTACCCTCTCATTTTAATGAATATTGCTGGGAATTGAATTTAGATAGAAAGCACTTCACACATTAACTGATTGGATTTGTCAAAATGCATAACATATTGTTAAACAATTTTATCAATGGGAGAAAAATGAGGTCATCTATAAAGCAGAATAATCTAACCATACTCATTGTTTTAAAGTGAAATACCATGGATTTTTCTTGCTTTATGTTGAGTCTGTAGATTAACTTGAAATTAGTATAAATGAGCATTTTAGTTATGAATTCCCAAGAGAAAATGTTATAATCAGCAGCAAGAATTCATAATTACAATTTTATTGGGAAATAACTAGGTGTATACCACACTACATGCCATGTGCTATTCTTTTACAATGGAATTGTATGTATTCAGAGTATGTATGTGTCTGTGAGTGTATTTGAAAGTTCACATTGAGAATGATCTGATTAGAACCCCAAACATATTTTGAACTTTATATACATTCTCTGCAGGACACATCTGAGGGAAAGCTGTTCAGAGAAGTAATGCTGGAGAATATCAATCACCTAGCCTCATTGGGTGATGTACTCAAAATTTATCTATCATCTCTAACTCTATCTATCTATCATCTATCTATCTCTCTACAATCTATCTACCTATATATCTATGTTTTCCAATTTTTCATATAAAAACAATTTATTGAAGTATTTCATTCATACACCTACATACAAAAGCACTGTGTATAGTAAAAGTTGTGAACTTACAAAACAAACATGCATAGCATCATACAGTGTTCCCATACATCATCCCACAACAAATAACTTGCATTATTGTAAAACATTTTTGACAAGTTATGAAATAGCATCATCAAAGAATTATTACAAATCAAAGTCTGTATCTTAAATTTGGTGTACTTTCCCCCAACTCACCCTATATTATTTTGTTCATAAACCATATAAATTATCTAAAGTGTACAGACAAGGGCATTTGGAATAATCACTGAATTGTGCATTCATCACTGAATTGAAAAAAAAAAAACAACAACACAAAACAACCACTATCTTTGCCATATGTCAGTGCTGCTAATTACAAATCCTATGATGTGGTTTCACCATTTGTAGTCATTTCCAAACATTAACAAACAACTTTCTACCAATTTTACACAGATTAAACCTCAACTTTCCATTCTTTAACCAGATTATTTTCTCTAGTGGTCTATACTAGCTATTAATCCATGAGTTTGCTCATTATATGTAGTCATAATTATGAAATCATACAATATTAGTCTTCTTGTGCCTGGCTTGCTTCCCACAACAAAATGTCCTCCAGGCTCATCCATGTTGTCACATGCTTTATGACTTCATTTCTCCTTACAGCTGAATAATATTCCATTGTGTGTATTTACCAATGTTTATCCATTTGCATGTTCATGGACACCTAAGTTGTTTCCATCTTTTGGCAATTGTGAATAATATCACTATGAATAAAAATGTGAAGATCTCTGTTCATGTCATTGATCTCAGTTTTTTGGGGTATATACCTATTAGTGGTATTGCCGAGTCACATAGTAGGTCTATATCTAACTTCCTTAGGAACCACCAAACTGACTTCCACAGTGATTGTATCATTCTACATTCCCTACATTCCTGCCAACAGTGAATAAGCATTCCTACCTCTCCAGATCTCTCCAACACTTGTAGTTTTCTGTTTTGATAATAGTGACCATTCTAGTAGGTGTGAAATGGTATCTCATTGTAGCTTTGATTTGCATTTCCTAATGGCCAGTAATGTAAACATTTTTTCATGTTTTTTCACCATTTGTATTTCTTCTGTATAAAAATGTCTATTCAGGCCTTTTGCCCATTTTTTAATCAGACATTTGTTTTTTTTTATTGTTGAGTTGAAGGATCTCTTTATATATCATGGATATTAGATCCTTGTCAGATGTGTGATTGCCAAATATTTTCTCCCATTGTATAGGAAGCCTTTTTTACCCTCTTCACAAAGTCCTTTGTGGTAGAGAGGTGTTTTATTTTGAGGAGTTCCCATTTATCTATGTTTTCTTTTGTTGTTCATAATTTGGGTATAATGTTTAAGAAACCCCCATCAACTACATGGACTTGTAGAGGTTTCCCTATGTTATCTTCTAGGGGTTTTATGGTCCTGAATTTTATGTTTATGTTGCTGATCCATTTTGAGTTGATTCTTGTATAGGGAATAAGGAAGAGGTACTCTTTCATCCTTTTGGATATGGATACCCAGTTCTTCCAGCACCATGTATTTGTAGAGACTGTTCTGTCCCAGAAAAGTAGACTTGGTAGACATCAAAAATCAGTTGACCATAGAGGTGGGGGTCTATTTTTGAACTCTCAGTTGAAGTCTATTGATCAATGCATTTATCTTTATGTCAATGCCATGCTGTGTTGACCACTGTAGCTTTACATTACACTTCAAGGTCAGGAAGCATGCGTCCTCTGACTTTGCCCTTCTTTTTTGGATATTTTTGGCTATTCAGGATCCCTTTCCCTTCAAATAAATTTACTAATTGATGTTTCAATTTCTGTGAAAAAGATTGTTGGAATTTTGACTGACATTGCATTGAATCTATAAATCAATTTGTTAGAATTGATGTATTCATAATTTTCAGTCATCCAATCCATGAACACAGAATATCCATCCATTTGATTAGGTCTTCTTTTATTTCTTTTAGTAGTGTTTTGTAGTTTTCTGAATACAGATCTTTCACATTCCTGGATAAATTAATCCCTAGATATTTGAGTCTTTTTTTTTTTTTTTTCTCTTGTAAATGGAATTTTGTCTTGATTTCCTTCTTAGCTTGATCATCACTAGAGTGTGGAAATGATACTGATATTTGCATGTTAAGCTTGTATCATGCCACTTTGCTGAAGTCATTTATTAGCTTAAGTAGCTTTGTTGAAGATATTTCAGGATTTTCTAAATATAAAATCATGTTATCTGCAAATAATGAGAGATTTATTTCCTCCTTTCCAATTTGGGTGCCTTTTATTTTTTGTTCTGCCTAATTGCTCTAGCTAGAACATCTAGCACAATGTTGAATAACAGAGTTGGCAGTGAGCATCCTTGTCTTGCTCCTGATCTTGTTCCTGATCTTAGAGGGAAAGATTTCCACCTCTCTGCATGAGTATGATGTTGGCTGGGGGATTTTCATATATGCCTCTTATTATATCGAGAGACTTTCTTTCCATAACTATTTTTTGAAGTATTTTTATGAATAAAGGATGCTGGATTTTGTCAAATACCTTTTCTGCTTGAATTGAGATAATCATGTGATTTTTTTTTTGTTAGTGTGATATATTACATTAATTGATATTCTTAAGTTGTGCCACACTTGCACATACCAGGAATAAAACTGACATGATCATGATGTATAATTGTTTTTATATGCCATTGGATTTGATTTGCAAGTATTTTGTTGAAGTTTTGCATCTATGTTCATTAGAGGGATTGTTTTGTAATTTTCTTTTCTTGTAGTATCCTTATCTGGCTTTAGTATTAGGGTGATGTTGGGTTCAGAAAATGTATTGGGTAATTTTCCCTGCCCTTCAATTTTTTGGAAGAGATTAAACAGAATGGATATTAATTATTCTCAAAATGTTTAGTAGAATTCATCTGAAACCATATGGTCCTAGACTTTTTCTGTTAGAAAATTTTTGATGACTGATTCAATCTCATTGCTTGTGATTGGTTTTGGTGGTCTTCTATTTCTTCTATGGTAGGGTAGCTTGTTTGAGTGTTTCTAGGAATCCATCCACTTCATCTACAGAACTTTCTCAACTAAAATCCTGGGGAATGGATGTTGTTCAAGTGATTGAGCAACCCACTTCCCACATGGGAGGTCCCCAGTTCAATTCCCAGTGCCTCTTTAAAAAATAAAACAAGCAAACAAATGAAAAAACCAACTCAGGGGAGCCAAGTACCAGCTACCCACATATGAGGTCTCAGTTTCATTCCCTTGACCCAGTACCTAAAAAAAAATTCCTATGGCTCATCTTTCAGCATGATCCAATATAATCAAATATAGAGGTGCCAGGTAGATACCAAGATACCAAGACATATAATATGCTGGTACAAATACAAAAAAAGCTTAAAAACTGCTGGACTTCCTTTTTGGAGGTGGGTGACTTTAGGGGCAGTAATTTGGCCTATAACAGTTCAGGAATCCAGTGCTGGACTCTGGCCCATATATTACCTAAGATTATGACTTACTGGGCAGGGACTTATATCTTGTAATTTATGACCCAATTGGGTTGTTGAAGCCAAGTTAGCAACACATGCAATCCCTGAGAAGTTTTTTCCTTGCACTGGCCCACTAACATGATGTCAACAATATAATGGAACACTCTCTGTCCTTTGGGGCAGGGGTAGCTTATTCAAATATTGCCTGGGCCATTGGGACAGATAGTGGGTGAGTTCATATACTCATGTGGCAGTACAGTGAAGGTATGTTGTATACCTTGCCATTGTAATGCAACTTGATCCTGGTCCTCTTCTCAGAGAGGGATGGCAAAAAAAAGTATTACCTAGCTCAAAAATTGTAGACCAAACATCAGTGAAGGTCATAATAATTTCCAGGTGCTTCATAAAGTCTGGGAGCACAGGTGCCAAAGGGTGTATTTCTGCATTCAAGTGACAGTAGTCTGTGTTTAACCCCATATTGAACATACCTTTTTCACTGACCAAACCAAACCATTATAGGCAAAAATGTTAGAACTGAGATCAGCCACAGACAGCTCTTTTAAGAGCCCTATAAGGTGATTTTCTCCACCTGAAAGGCAGTATTGCTGCTAGTGGACAAATCAAGGAAATGGAAGCACTGGTGGTGCATGGTCCATCACATTCCCAACATTGATGGCCAGAATTTGTTGGGATGGGTGGCATACAATTTTATTTAGGAGGGGCAGTGAAGCAGGATGTATGTGCACTGAACTTCCACCCATTTTAAGTATTAACTTCTTATACTCTATCACCACCCCAAACCCTGGTAACCTATATTATAGATTCTGACTCTGCATGTTTTTTTAGAATGTACCAGGGATTGGGCCTAGTAATTTGTATTTGGAAGCAGGTGCTCAACCACTGAGCTACATCTGCTCCCCAAAGAAAGTTGTGTTTTTGTTTGTTTTGTTTTAGAAGGTACTGGAGGTTGAATCCAGCACCTTGTATATGGGAAGCATGCACTCAATAACTTGAGCTACAACTCTCCCCTCTATAAGTGTTTTCATTATAATTATTTCATATCAGTGAAATCACAAATATTTGTTCTTTGCGTATAGCTTATTTCACACAAGGTGATATCATAGTATCATCCCTGTTTTGCATATCAGAACTTCATTCCTTTTTTATGTTGTAAAATATTGTGTGTATATAACCATATTTTATTTGTCCATTCATTTGTTGATGGACATGGGTTGTTTCCATCTTTTGGAAACTGTGATTCATGCCCCACTGAATATCAGTGTGCAAATATTTGAGCCACTGCTTTAATTCTTTGGGGTATATACCTTGTAGTTGGATTGCCAGGCCACATGATTGTCCTATAATTACCTTTCTGAGCTATGGCCAAACTGTCTTATGCATTGGTTACCTATTTTACATTGCCAACAACAATGAATGAAAATTACCTTTCTGTGCATCCCCTCAAAAACTTGTTATTTTCTGTTTTACATGTATAGGGAGTATAATTAACCCTATAATAATCATAATCTGGTTTATCAATTGTAACAAAGTTACCACACTAAAATAAAATATTAGTGATATGGAAAATTATGTGTGTGTGGGATTATACAGGAACTCTGTTCATTCTACATGATTTTTCTGTAAAACCAAAAAATATATACTGAAAACAAAACTGCTGTCAAGGATAAAGAAAAACAATATATACTGATAAATAGGTCAATTAAAGACAAAGTCAACAATTAAATATATATATAAATGAGCAATTCTCTCTATATATACAGCAAATCTCCAAAATATATGAAGCAAAAGTTGAAAAATTGAAAGGAGAAATAGGTAGTGGTAAATTATTATTAGGAAAATTCAATACACCACATTCAATAATGGATTGACCCTTTAGAGAGAATATCAAAAAGGAAAGAGAAGAATATACAAAGTTAATGATAAAAAACTAGTGGGGGATATATGGAAATTCTCTATTTTCTGCAAGAATTTTTTTGGTAAACCAAATGCTGTAAAAGTAACTTGAATAAAATTAAAACTACTATTAAATTCATGGTGAAATATGTTTCAAGAGAAAAATAAACTTTAGAAAAATTGTTTCCTACAAATATGCTTGAGAACTTCCTGTTCTCAAAACTTAAATATCAGTCCAAGAGGATTGGAGATATTAATAAATGTGGTTTATTTTAGAATTGTAAATCATTCTGTTGAACACTACTTGATTATACATACATAAAAGAATAAAAGTATAGTTAAAAAGAGAGAGAGAGAGAGTTTAAGGTCAATACCCCATAGAGGAAGAATATTTCAATGTTACTAATAATTCTGACATCATTGAAATCAATGGTGATATAATTCTTATTTGAATATCACAACCCTAACAAATGGATCCAATAATCTGCACAAATGACAGAAATTACTGGTTTAGTGATTTTATTTTCATTTACACCATATTTAGTTCTGGATAATCAAAATTCCAATTTGGGAATTCTTCAGATCTTATTGGAATGAATTGCCAGAGTTGAAAATAGGTCAACCCCTACTTTTAGGCAGCAAGAAAACTCAAAATCTTTTTCAGCAGTCATCCTGAGAAAATATTATGGACCCAGATGGACTCTTTTAATTAACAATTATGCATCAGTATATGAAAAGAAAAAATGATGTATGAGTCTTGCAGTCCTGGGTCAATTAAAAACAGGTGTTTACTTTCTATCCCTGGGTAAGGAATAGAGCTGGGTAAGCTCACAGAAAATCTCCCTCACAACAAAATGATGCACATTCCCCAACCTCCAACTCTGTGCCAATGGCATCCAGATGACCCTGCTCACCACCAAGAGGGAAAAAACATCTATAGGCTGAACAAGGACACAAAAAAAGCTATTCCCCAGATGTCAGGGTGACTCATAAGGGTCAATAGATGCCTGGTCCATTCCAAGGGTACAGCCATCCAACCCGATGAACCCATGAGCACATCCTCTGAATTTGAAGAGCAAAAAATGGAAGACCTGAAGAGAGAATTAGGCAAATACAAGACTCTTAATTAATGACTATGCATGAGAAAGCATAAAGCATGAGAAAGCATAAAGTAAAATGATGTACCCATCCTGCTGTCCTGGGTCAATTAAAAACAGGTGTTTATTTTCTATGAAGAAACTTACAGAGTCCTGATCTCACACCACTCTTTCCATAGGCATCAGAGAAAGCAACCAAAACATGAGTGGGGAAGTGGAGAGAGTGACAGAATGAGAAGGAACATGGAGAAAAATGTCCAGAGGGACATTGTAGATCATGTACAATATCATTAGAGCCTTCACTGTTCAATCTGAAGAATGGATTCCTCCTGTTTTTAAGTCTACCCAGAACTGGGCTCCCATGGCCATTATGCTAGTTCATAATCACTCTTAAGGAATTGCAAATAACTCCAAGTTTTCAGAGGTGCCTCAGAAGACAGGTGAATTAAACTAGGATTCAATCCTAATGAGATTAATAGGAAAACCCAAAAGTTTGCAGAAGGTCCTCCTCAGATCTCAGTCAGCCAAGATTTGAAGAAGAAATGATGAAAAAATGAGAAACTCTTTACACCACAATGATGAGACAGTCTAAACAATCCCACCTGCCACCAGATATATGCCTACTTACCCAGGGATGGAAACCCTACACAAAGAGTGCTAAATAGTCCTGCAGGTCATTTGTTCCCAAATGGCTCCTGGTAGAGGAGGCTGAAACCGGTAGAAGCAGGCTCCATGTGGTCCATGCAGGTCCAGGGAAATGCAACCACTTGGTGGAATTGATTAGCTGGTGTTGTGATTCGGCTCACCCCTCCTCCACCATGGGGATCCCCTGAGGGTGTGTCTTGAACATATCTACTGCCCATTGTTTTGGGGTGGGGGGCAGGGAGGCAGGTAGTAGGGAATCTTTGGAAGAGAATTCACCTAAATTGACGATCAGGCTGAAAAGAACACACAAGAATGAGTTTTAAAAGGATCTCTTCCTAATAACAGGGTCATGAATCTATAATTCTCTTTAGAGGTATTTGTCCAAATATAGATGTATTATGAATAAACCAGGAGTCAATTTGATGATTAAGGGGGAAAAGTAGTAAACACATGAGAAGCCATGAAACACATGCAACATCCACACCAAGAATTCCATGTTGATAATAGGAGACAATGGAAAATGTGTGCCAAATATGCACTCTGGATCAAGCTTAGTGGTCATAGTCTGATGACAATATCTCATAATCTGTAACAAAGTTCCATCACATTGTGGTGGGTTGATGGAAGCCTGTTCTATGTGGAGTCTTACACTATGCATGATTTTTCTCCCTAAGGTCACCTTCTATAATAAAAATATACTTTGAACAATGATAATAGTCTGGGTTAGAGAAAATGACATTAAATGTATGATATGGACTCTACTCAGGAAAAAGCTGTTGATGATACTTTTCTGTGCATGTATTTGGTGCCTTTCAAATAGAAAAAACATTTTCAAAATGCCTGGCAAATCACAAACATTATAAAAGACTGTTAAATATCAAATAGCTTTTGAATATAAATTTTTTCCTAAGAATGAGTGCACTACTCAAAATATAAGTATCCACTATATGAAAATGTAAGGCATTTATTTAGCTCCTCTGAAAAGTACAGTATTGAAACATGAGAAGGCATCCAGGATTTCATTCACTGGTAAAGGAAGTTGGTACAAAAATTTCTGTACAATTTTTTAAAAATTAAATAATAGTAACAACAGTTACCGGGAGAATAATGTTAAGCTAGATCCAATTGTTTTCCCCTGATTTTTAATCTTTGAAAAAGCTCACTTTTTATCAATTTAGAGATCTTTGTGAATTAATTAATGAATCTCTCCTCTAATGATGGCAAGCTATAGTTTTTCTTTCACAGAAAGCATCTCCAATTAGTCTCATAATTCTTTGTGATTTTCTCCTGTATAGAGGGATTCTGAGGAGTTTTCCCATATATAAATAACTACTGTGCTGTCACATTCTACTTCTTTGAAATCATTTGAAGTAAAATGAAATTTGTGTTTACAGCAAAAACCAAGGCTGACAGCTCACAGAAAATCTCCTTCACAACAAAGTGATGCACATTCCCCAACCTCCAACTCTGTGCCAATGGCATCCAGATGACCCTGCCCACCACCAAGAGGGTAAAAACGTCTATAGGCTGAGCAAGGACACAAACCCAATTCAGCTATTCCATAGATGTTAGGCAGAGTGACTCATAAGGGTCAATAGATGCATGGTCTAATCTGAGGGTACAGCTGTCCAACTCAATGAACCCATGAGCACATCCTCTGATTTTGAAGAGCAAAAAATGGGAGGCCTGAATACAGAAATAGACAAATACAAGACTTTCATGTGTGACTATCAACACCCTCTGTGTTGAAAAATATTTTTTATTGAAGTGTATAATTCATACATGAATGTAGAGCAAAATTATATGTATAGTAAATGCTGGAACTTTCCAAATAAACATGTGTAACATCATACAGGTACCCCATACAGCAGCCTCCACCAACTCCTGGGTTTGAGGTGAAATGGTTGTTAAAATCTAGGCAAGAGCATCATGAAAATTTAACTACTAATTGTAGACCCTATCTCCCATCGTGTGTATTTCCTCCAAACCACCCTATTTTTTCCTGCAAATCAGTTTTATAGAGATTTAATAATAAATCAGCTGAGGCAAAGTTTACAATCCATAGTATTTGCTGTAATCAAAGAGCATTGTGTTCATCCATTCAATCATTATTACAGCACTTTTATTATTTCAATAAAAGAACCAACACAACCCAGACACAAAAACTCAAACATAAACGCCTCTTCTCAGAGTCTTACCATTTCCCCTGCTATACACAGTGACTATTTCTGGCTATTCTTACAGTAATATTTATTAGGTTTTGAAGTCATTTTATCAAGATATATTCCCATGCCATGTGGTCTAGCCAAATCTTAAAAGGCATGTTTTTTTAATGCAGTCAATAAGACCTTTAATATAACATTGAAAAACAAAAGAAAACAAGTTAGAAAAAAATTACAAATTTTAAAAGAGAATGTAAGCTTTCATTCAGGAAGCCTAGAACACCATGGGACTGTCTTACTATGACTGCCAGCTTCCACCAGGTCCCTTGGCCAGTGAGTGGCTCTGCTTGACTGGGGGCTGGATGCCCAAAAGCTCTTTCAGGAAGTTTATGGTGCAGGAGGCTGCTGAAGGGATGGCCCACAGAGGGAAGGAGTGGGCAACCCAGTGGATGCCTGTGAGGTCAGCTCAGAAGGCACGACTTCTAAAGGACATTCCTGGGGGTGGAACAGATGTGGACACACCACTGGTCCCTCAGACTCCTGATGTGTATGTTGGGGTAAGGGCAACCTTTAGTCCCCTGAATACCTGTGGACCTCCTGGCAGAACCACGGTCAACTCTATTGGCAGCACCCACACCTCCCCTTCCCCAAAATCACCCATGAAACCAACTTTGGGGCTGTGTCACAGAGACCTGCATACATGAGGGCCATAGTACCATGGCGTGAACCTTAAAGAGAACAAAACCTTCCTGCAGGGACATTGCTGGTGTCTCCACACTGACCCCACTCCTCTCATGGAACCAAGTGGGTGCCATTTCTCAGACAGTGCTGTGAGATTTCGGTGGCATCTGTTACATTACTATGCTCCCTATGCTACTGGGACTTAGACTTGCAGGAGTACAGACCACTGAAGGAAATGGATCTACCAGTCTTGCCTAGTAGTTAAAACATTCCATGGAGAAATGGAAACTGGAACCTCAGGAATCTGCATGCCCTTCTACACCTGGTGGAATTGACATATGGTATAAAATCAAGAATTACACACATGCTTTGTGGGAGACACAGAAAGAAAATAAAGAGAAAGTAGCAGAAGGAAAATTCAAAGATATAATGGCAGGAAACCTCACAGATGTAATGAAAGACATGTGTATGCACAGTCAAGGAACAGAAGGAACCCCATACACATAGAGTCATAGAAAACCATTGCCCAGACACATTGGAATCACACCATAAAATGCCATGGGCAAGGAGAGGTTCAATCAGCTGCAAGAGTAAAACAACATGTTTTCTCCAAGTGAGTCCCAATAAGTTCAAGCCACTATTTCCCCCCAGAAAGCATGAAGACAAACATTAAGAAGGCAAAAAGGAAAATTAAGAATCAATATTTCAAGGTTTCACAGAAAATGAGTCACTTCTAATAATCTTATATCTAGTGATTCAGGCTTTTGAAAATAAGAAGAAGATTAATATAGCATCTCCACATTAAAACAAACAAACAAGCCATCAAACAAAAAATCCCACAGGAATTTTCCACCATTTGTGCTACCCTACAAACAATTGTAAGTAACTTGTTCAGACAGAAATGAAAGAACACTCAATGGTGAGTCAAATTACATAAAAATTTAAGAACTCTCATAAAGTCAGCTGTTTCTCAAAATAAAAATAGCAATAATAATGTATTCAGTTTGGGTATGTAACTCCATATTGTAAAATTTCTAAAATTCAAGTGCATAAAATTAAAGATCACCTATGGTTGGGCATAGAAAATATATGAACACATAATATGTAACATTTACAACAAGAAGAGGGGTTTCAGAAGGGAATAGGAACAGTATACATGCATATGGACTGTAGTTAACCTATAATAATAGGAATCTAGCATTATCAATTATAATGTTTCATACTAATGGAAAATATTTGTGATAAGGGAAACTGTGCATGTGGGAGGGAGTGTAGAGGAACACTGTTCATTTTACATGATTTTTCTGTAACCCACAACAGCTATAATTAAAAATAAAAACTGCTACCTATGAGTAAGAAAAACACTATATACTGATTAATCATTAAAGACAAAGTCAGCAATTAAATGTATATATATATGACCAATTATAAACATATATATAGCAAAGCTCAAAAACATAGGAAGCAAAAGTTGAAAAATTGAAGGGATAAATAGATAGTGGTACATTACTAATAGGAGAATTGAATACACCACATTTAATAAAGGATTGACCATTTTGACAGAATATCAATAAGGAAAGAGAGGTATATAAAAGGTTAATGATAAGGAAAATAAGTGGGGGATATACAGAAATTCTCTATTTTCTGCAAGAATTTTTTGGTGAACCCACTGTTATAATAATAACATAAATAAAATGAAAAGAACTACTAAATTCATGGTGAAATTTATTTCAACAGAAACATAAACTTTAGAAAAATTGTCTCCTACACATGAGCTTGAGAACTACCCAAAAACTTACCAATCAGTCTGAGAGGATTGGAGATATTAATAAATGTGGCTTGTTTTAGAATTGTAATTCTTTCAGTGAACAAATATATTCCAGTTGAACACCACTTGATGATACATACCTAATAGAATAAAAAGGTATTACCGAGAGAGAGAGAGAGAGAGAGAGAGGCAGAGACTGTAAGGCCAGGTTAGATTTCATATAATCCATGATAAGAAATACCCAAAAGGAAGAAACATTTAAATTTACTAATAATTCTGACATCATTGAAATTAATGATGACATAGTTCTGTTTTGTATATTACAGCCCTAACTCTTGGACCCAATAATCTGTAAGAATGACCTCAAATACTGGTTTACTGATTTTATTTTCATTTACACCATATTTAGTTCTGGATTATCAAATTCTTATTTTGAAAATTTTCACATCTTAATGGAATGAAATACTGCAGATAACGCTTAGTCAACACCTACTTTTCTGTGGCAAGAAAGCTCAAAATATTTTTCAACAGTACTCCCAAGAAAATATTATGGACCCAGATGGACTATTTTAATTAATGACTATGCATGAGAAAGCACAAAAGTAAAATGATGTACCCATCCTGCAGTCCTGGGTCAATTAAAAACAGGTGTTTATTTTCTATGAAGAAATTTACAGAGTCCTGATCATCACACCACTCTTTCCATAGGCATCAGAGCAAGCAACCAAAAAGTGAGTTGGGGAGTGGAGAGAGTGACAGAATGAGAAGGAACATGGAGAAAAATGTCTAGAAGGACATTGTAGATCATATACAAGGTCATTAGAGCCTTCACTGCTCAATCCAAAGAATGGATTCCTCCTGTTTTTAAGTCTACCTGGAACATGGCTCCCATGACCCTTATGCTGGGTCATAAACAGTCTCAAGGATTTGCAAGTAACTGCAAGCTGTCAGAGTTGGACTCAAAATAGAAGTGGATTGAACTATTACTCAATCCTAACAAGGTTACTTGGAAAAACCCCTTGTTTGTAAAAGGGCCTCCTCAAATCTCAGTCAGCCATGGTTTGAAGAAGAAATGACCGTAAAAATGAGAAACTCTTTACACCACAATGTTGAGACAGTCTAAACAATCCCACTTGACACCAGATAAATGCATATTTATCCAGGGTTGGAAATCTTATTCAAAGAGTGTTAAATTAGCCTGCAGGTCCTTCATTCCAAAATGGGTATCTGCAGAGGAGGTTGAAACCGGTAGGAGCAGTCTTCACGTGTTCCATGCTAGTCCAGGGAAATGTGACTGCCTGGTGGTGCAGGTTGTCTGGCATTGTGATTCAGCTTGCCCCTCCTACACTGTGGGGATCCCCTAAGGGTGTGGTTGGAACATATCCCTGCTTAATTTTGGGGAGTGGGGGCCACAAAGCAGGTGGTAGGGAATCTTTGGTATAGAATTCTCCTAAATTGATGACCAGGCTGAATCAAACACACTAGAATGAAATAAAAATCATCTTTTCCTGGTAACAGGGTCATGAATCTCTAATTCTCTTAAGAGGTAGTGGTCCAAATATAGATGTATTATGAATAAACCAGGAGTCAAATTGATGATTAAGGGGGAAAGTAGTAAACACATGAGAAGCCATGAAACATATGCAACATCCACACCAAGTGTTACATGTTGCTAATGGAAGACAATCCAAAATGTGTGCCAAATATTTGCTCTAGACCATACTTAGTGGTCATAGTCTGATGATAATATCTCATAATATGTAACAAAGCTTCCATCATGGTGTGGTGTGTTGGTGGAAGGCTGTTTTATATGGAGTCTTACAACATGCATGATTTTTTTTTTAACTTCACCTTCTATAACAAAAATATACTTTGAAAACTAATAATAGTCTGGGTTAGAGAAAATGACATTAAATGTATTAGATAGACTCTACTCAGGAGAAAGCTGTTGATGAAATTTTTTCTTGCACATATTTGGTGCCTTTCAAATAGAAAAAACATTTTCAAAATGCCTGGCAAAATGCAAACTTTGAAAATGACCCTTAAATATCTAATATCATTTGAATATAATTTTTTTCCTAAGAATGACTGCATTACTCAAAAGATCAGTACCCACTACATGAAAACATAAGGCATTTATTTAGCCCCTTTGAAATGTGCAGTCTTAAAACATAAGTCTCAAGGATTTCATTCACTGGTGAAGATAGTTGATCCAAAAATTTCTGTAGAATTTTTAAAAATTAATGAAATAATAACTACACTTCCTGAGAGAATATAATGATAAGGTAGATCCAAATGTTTTTCTCTGGTTTGTAATCTTTAAATAAACCCATTTTTATTTAATTTAGAGGAGATCTTTGTGAATTAATTTATGAATCTCTTCTAATGATAGCAAGCTCTAGTTTTTCTTTCACTGAATGCATCTAATTAGACTCATAATTCTTTGAGATTTTCTCATGTACAAAGGGATTCTGATGCAGTTACCTATATGTAAATAAATGTTTTTAGGTCACATTCTACTTCTTGCATTTGAAAAAAATGAAATTTATTCTTATAGTAAAAAACAAGGTTGACAAGTATCAGACAAGCTCCCTCACAACAACACAAAGCCTAGTCCCCAACCTTAAACTCTGTCCCAATGGCATGCAGATGTCTTGTGCACCACCAAGAAGTAAAGAACATCTCTTGGCTGAACAAGGACACAAATCCCATTTTGACTATTCCCAAGATGTCAGGCAGAGTGGCTCATAATGTTCAAGAGAGGCATGGTCTCTTCTGTGGGGTACAGTCATCCATCTCAATGCACACATGTACACAGCATCTAAATTTGAAGAACAAAAAATTGAAGACCTGAATAGAGAAACAGACAAATCTAAAACTTTTGTGCATAACTATCAACACCCTCTGTTTGTAAGTATATTTTTTATTGAAGTGTACAATTCATACTTGAGCATACAGCCACATTATGTGCATAATAAATGTTGGAAACTTACAAAATTAAAAATATGCATAACATTATACAGGTATCACAAAAATCTGCCTCCATGAACTACTTGCTTTTTTGGTATTTCATTTGTTACAAATGACACAAAAGCATCATGAAAATATGATTAATAACTCTAGTCCATATCTCACATTGGGTGTATTTCCTCCAAACCTCCCTATTTTTTTCTACAATTCAATTTTATAGAGACTTAATAATAAAGAATTCAATTGAGGCAAAGTGCATTTGCCCTGCTTTACATAACTGCTATTTGTGGCTATTCCTGCACTACTCTTTATTAGTTCTTTAAGAGGCTTAATGAGATACATTCCCATACCATGTGGTGTAGCCAAAATACAAAAGGAATGTTTTTTAAAAGCTGTTAATAAGACCTTTAATGTAAAATTGTAAAATGAAAGAGAAAAGAATTTACATGAAATTATAAATTTTAAGAGAGAGTGTAAGGTCAGGTTAGTTTTAATATAATCCATTGTATTAGGCAAAGGGGTGCTGATGTAAAGTACCAGAAACTGGTTGGTTTTTATAAAAGGTATTTATTTGGGGTAGAAGCTTACAGTTATCAGGCTATAAAGCATATGTTTCTTCCCTCACCAAAGTCTGTTGTGTGTGTTGGAACAAGGCAGCTGCTGATCTTTGCCAGGGTTCAGGCTTCTTAGGTTCCTCTCTTCCCCAGGCTGAATTTCTCTCCAGGCTTAGCATGTCTGTTTCCTCCACAAGGTCATCTGTAGTCTATGAGGCTCTCTAGGTTTTGCCTCTCTCCACAAGACCAGCTGTGAACTGTCAGGTGAATGGTACATCTCTTTTCCCAGAGCCTTCTCTTCTTCCTCATGACCAAGGTCCTCTGTAGGTTTACTCCCCTGGGCTCCAGCATTAACACTCCAACATCAAAACTACAACTCAAAAATGATTCCAACTCTGTCCATTGCAATGTCTTTTATCTTTAAGACCCCACCCACCAAGGGGTGGGGCTCAACACACTACTGATGTGGCACAGTCAATACCCTAATCATAACTTAATCATGCCAAGATTAACAGACCAGTTTACAAGCATAATCCAATATCTATTTTTGGAATTCATAACTATATCAAACTGCCAAAGTGCCACATCCATTACAAGAAATACATCACAGAGAAAAAAACATTTAAATGTTAGTAATAATTCAGACATAATTGAAATCAATGATAACATAATTCTTATTTGTATATACAGCCCTATTGTACCCAATAATCTTCAAAATTGACTTAAATTACTGATTGAATGATACTATTTTCATTTACACCTTATTTAGGTCTGGATTATCAAGTTCCTATTTGGGAATTCTTCATATCTTGTTGGAATGAATTACTGCAGATCACAATTGGCCAACTCATACTTTTATGGGGCCACAAAACTCAAAATGTTTTTCAACATTTCTCCTGTGAAATCATTTTTGACTCAGATGGACTATTTTATTTAATGAGTATGCATTAGTTAGCCAAAAAGAAAAATAATGTACCAAAAATATATCTCTTCTGCAGTCCTTGGTCAATTAAAACCAGGTGTTTATTTTCTATGCTGATACAGAATCCTGATCATCACACAACTTTTTAAATAGACATCAGAGCAAGAGAGGGGTGGAGTGGAGGGAAAGAGAAAGAAGGAAAATGGAGAAAAATATCAAGAAGGACATTGCCGAGCATGTACAAGGTCATTAGAGCCTTCTCTGCTCAATCAGAAGAATGGATTCCTGCTGTTCTTAAGTCTACCCAGAACATGGCTAGCATGGCCCTTATGTTAGGTCAAATCACTCTCAAGTGATTTCAAATAACTACAATCAGTCAGGGGCAGACCCAGAAGACAGCAGAATTAAATTAGTATTCAATATTAATGAGATTACTAGCAAAACACTTTTGTTTGTAAAAGGTCTTCCTCAGATCTCAGTCTGCAAAGTGTTGAAAAAGAAATGACTTAAAAAATGAGAATATATTTACACCTCAATGATGAGTCAGTCTATCCAAATCCATGTGACAATAGATATATCCTTGCTTACCCAGGAATAGAAAACCTGCTTGAAGAATGCTAAAGTATCCTGCAGGCCCTTGGTTCCAAAATGGCTCCTGGCAGAGGGGCCTGAAAGGGTAGGAGCAGGCTACACATTGACTTTGGGTCAAAGAAAATAAAATGCCTGATGGCACCAGACAACAGGCATGGCCATTCCACTCACCTCTCATCCACCATGGTTATGCCCAGTGGGCATGGTGTGAACACGTAATTGCCCCTTGTTTTGGAGCCAGAGGGAAGAAGGCATGTGGGAGGGAATCTTTGGAATAGAATTCCCCTAAATTGATGGCCAAGCTGAATAGAAAACACAGGAATGAAATGAAGAAGGATCTCTTCTTACAAACAGGGGTGGGTATTGGTCCAAATATAGATATATTATGAATAAACCAGGAGTCAAATAGATGATTATGGGTGAAAGAATTAAACACATGAGAAGCAATGAAAAACAGGCAGCCTCCACAACAAGCATTTCTTATTGATAATTGGAGACGATGAACAATGTGTGCCAAATATACACTATGGACCATGCTTAGTGGTCATAGTCTGAGGATATTATCTCATAATCTGGTATAAAGCTTCAATCATGTTGTGATGTGTTGATGGAAGGCTGTTGTATGTGGAGTCTTCCCATGTGCATGATTTTTTTCTAAGTTCACATTCTATAATAAAAATATGCTTTAAAAATAATAGTGTGGGTTGGAGGAAATTACATTAAATGTATGATATGGACTCTACTTAGTAATAAGATTTTGATGATATTTTTTCATGCACATATTTGGTAACTTTCAAATAGAAAAACTATTTTTAAAATACCTGGCCTAATACAAACTTTCAAAATGACTCTAAATATCTAATATCTTTATAATATAAAATTTTTCCATACAGTTACTCAAAGATAAATATGTAGTACTTTAAAATGTAAGATAGTTTTTAGTTACTTTGAAAACTAGTCTTTCAACATGAGAGGCCTCAATGATTTCATTTACTGGTGAATGCAATTGGCATACAATTTTCAGTATAATTATTAAAAATTAATTATATAATGGTAACTACACTAACTGGGAGAATAATGATAAGGTAGTTCCAAATATTTTCCTCTGATTTATTTATTTATTTTTGCTTTGTAATATGCTTTATTTTTTTCACTCTTTTTTATTTTATTATTTTTTAATATATATTTTAAAAGATGCTTAGATTACATAAATTTTACACAAAAATTACAAGGATTCCCATGTTCCCCACCTCCTACACCTCCCATAACATCCCACAAAAACATCTTCCATTAGTGTGGTACATCACCTGCAATGGATATACACATCCTGGAGCTTTGCCCTTAAGCATGGACCATAGTTCACAATGACCACACTCTTTATCTCACAGGTCTGCATGTTATATGCTGATGTAAAATGGCCTATATCTGTCATTGTAATGTCACTCAGGATAATTCCCAAGTCCCAAAAAAGCCCCTGTATTACAACTGCTTTCCCCTTCCCTGCTCCAAATGTGTCCAGTGACCACTGGCTCCACCTCACTGTTGTAATTTCTTCCATTACTTGAATCACAATATGTCTACAACAGAATACCAGTAAGTCCACTCTAGTCCATAGCTTTTCCCCCAATCCTGAGGAGTTTGGAATGCAGATGTCCCCTCCACCTCCAAGTGAGAGGGGGCTTATATCCCATGAGTTCGATGGATGGGATTACCCTGCTGACAGCTGCAGACTCTCTCCATTCACTAGGATGGCTGTTGTCCATCATCATGTCCTCAGTAGGTGACTTGGGTGAGTAGGAGTTGTATCTCCACTGAGAACCCAGGCACAGCTGGCACATGGGCAGGAAAAAGCTCCAGGTTCTGGAAGTACACCTAGAAACTCGAGCACCACATATAGGTTTGAATAGAAGGGAATGATGGATCATGTGTGGGGAGGACTTATTTGATTCTAACTCTGTGAGTCTCAGGAGCACAGATTCCAAAGTAGAGCCCACTGATGAGGCATCAATCTTTGGAGCTATCCCCCCCTTATAGAGAACCAGGGTGTCTCCAGAGCCCTCAGGTGCCCCTCTTTGTATGGGGTGATATCCACTTTGGTGTTCTATGAGATCCTACTGAGGTGTGAATGAGCGTTACCTCCGGGATGACCACCTGACTCTCTTTGAAGTCTCTTAGCCACATGAACTCATTTGTCTTTATTTTTCCCCCTTTTATTCAAGGTCTTTTTGCCAGTTGGCACTTGGTGTTAATCCCTTGTTGCCAGGGGGGCTCATCCCACGGAGTCATGTCCCATGCTTGGGGGTAGGTGATGCATTCATATGCTGAATTTGGCTTAGAGAGAGGCCACATTTGAGCAACAAGGAGGCTCTCAGGTCGCAACCTTTAGGCATCCCATAATAGTAGGCTAAGTTTCAATTACAAGAGCAAAGAATCATAAAGCTAGTCATCAATAACAAGAACCCATTACTGGACCATCCTCCTTTGCCAGACACTGCCCCTGCACTCAGGGGTCTGTTGCTGCTCCCTTTGAGAATGTGGCAGATCTCTCCAGGCTGGGAATCCAGTATTCCTTCATTTATTGAGTGATTGTCCACCCACTGTAACCATGCCCCACCCCTGGATATTTAGACAATTATATATATCTTTCATGTATATTCAGATGAACTTCCTCCCATGAATCCCCCATCCCAGACACCCCCCACCAATGATCCTCTGCAACCCCTGTTGTAACCCTTCTGTGATCTTAACCTTCCTTGAATATGAAGACCACATAATAACCAAATACAATTAATAGGAAAATGAAATAATAATGATAAGCTTAAATACAAGAGATAAAATAAATGGAAACTCAGAAAAAAAAACTAAAACTAAAATAAAATAAAAGGATTGGGACATTCAAAAAATGTGAAAAAAATTATTTTTATTTTTTTTCCTTTTATCATTGCATTATCAGGTGTCCAGTCTCTACCATGGCACCTTCCCCCTCTCATTCCCCAGTGTTTCCCAATTTTTCATTTAATTTTCAAAGTTTTAGGTCACAGCAAAGTCACACCCAGAATACTAGAGACTAATATACCCAACCTCCACCCCCTTTCCTTACCCCATATTAAAACCTTTTTGTATGTGGGTTGTAGCACTGTTATAACTGTTATACAGATAGTGAAACATAGCTACTAAACATTGTCAATGGTTTACAGTATACTTTACAATTTAGATGGTACAGCTTAATAATTTTTTATGATATTTACCATGTCCTGTGTCCATTACTGTAAGGTAATGAAAAACATTTCCCCTGACCACTAAATACCCCATTTGATCTTTTCTATTCCTCTCCATCCCCCTGGGGCACATGACACCCCCCTGTCTAGACACAATGATGATAAGATTCATAGTTACATGCAAAAAGAGGTCTTGACACGTTGATTATCCTCCCCTGTTAGGATCCACCCTTGCTCCTAAGAGACACCCACCTGTCTGTTTCTGGGTGAATCGGTCCTCCAAAAGGTGGGGTCCATCTCCTTCCCACTTACCATGTAGGTCTCCACTCCTCAACACAACACATTATGACAGGATGAACACTCACACACTCCTCAGAAGCGTACTCCAAACGTGACCCATCTTGAATGCTCCCCCAACCTACACCCTAACCCAGTAACACTACCTTTTCATATTGTCATAAGAGCATTCCCACTCCTGCACTTTCAACCTCATGTCCACAAATCCCATGTTGACCTAGTACCTCTCCCATCTCTCCATCCAGTATCCTGGGTACTCTAACCTGCCTTTCCTAATCTACCAACTTGTCAACCCTGCATCACCAAACCCAGCAATATCACCACACACCTGTCCTATCCTTCATTATGCAACTATACTCTGTCACTTTACCATAGATTATGCCCATATGGGTGATGACTCACAACCTTCTCTTCTCTTTCTCTCCCTTGTTAACCTGTCTTTCAGGCAATGGTTCTCGGAGACTGCTCACTTTCCTCAATTCAAATCAGTGAGTTCATATACTGTTCATCTTTCAATGCCTGGCTTGCTCTCTCAACATAAGATCTTCAAGATTCATCCATGATATTCCTTGTGTTAACACTTTATTCCTTCTTACAGCTGAGTAATATTCCATTGTATAAACATTTTGTTTATCCATTCCTCTGTTGATGGGCACTGGGGCTGTAGGCTGCCTTTTATTTTCTTGATAATGTCCTTTGAGGTGCAGAAGTTTTTAATCTTGAGGAGATCACATTTATCTATTTTTTCTTTTGCTGCTCATGCTTTGGGTGTGAAGTTCATGAAATCATTTCCTATTACAAGGTCCTGTAGATGCTTCCCTACATTACCTTCCAAGGTCTTTATAGTTTTGGCTCTTATATATAGATCTTTGATCCATCTTGAGTTGATTTTTGTATAAGGTGTGAGATGGTATTCCTCTCTCATTCTTTTGGATATGGATATCCAGTTGTCCAAGCACCACTTGTTAAAGAGGCCATTCTCTCCCAATAGAATTGGCTTCATGGCCTTGTCAAATATCAGATGACTGTATATGTAATGATCTATATCAGAACTCTCAATTTGGTTCCTTTAGTCAGTATGTCTATCCCTGTGCCAATACCATGCAGTTTTGAACACTGTAGCTTTGTAGTCTGTTTTAAAGTCAGGAAATGTGATATCTCCAACTTCATTTTTCTTTTTCAACATGTCTTTAGTGATTTGGGACCTCTTACCTTTCCAAATATATTTTGTAGTTAGTTTTTCCAGTTCCTCAAAAAATACAGTGTTGATTTTTATTGGGACTGCATTAAATCTGTAGATTAGTTTGGGTAGGATAGACAATTTGATGATGTTTAGTCTTCCTATCCATGAATATTCTTCCATTTATTTAAGTATTCTTTGATTTCCTTTAATCCTTTAACAGTGTTGTGTAGTTTTCTGTATATAAGTCCTTTACATCTTTAGTTAAATTTATTCCTAGGTATTTGATTCTTTTAGTTACTATTGTAAATAGTATTTATTTCTTGATTTCAACTCAGATTGCTTGTTATTGGTGTACAGAAATGCTACTGATTTTTGAGCATTGATCTTATAGCCTGCGACATTACTGAAATCCTTTATAAGTCACAGAAGCTTTGTTGTAGATTTCTCAGGGCCTTCTATGTATAGGATCATGTCGTCTGCAATTAATGAAATTTTTACCTCTTCTTTTCCAATTTAGATGCCTTTTATATCTTTTTCTTGCCTCATTGTTCAAGCAAGTACTTGTAAGACAATGTTAAATAGGAGTGGTGATAGTGAGCATCCTTGTCTTGATTCCAATCTCAGATGGAAGGTTTTTAGGATTTCACCATTGAAGATGATGTTAGCTTTGTTTTTTTGGTATATCCCTTTTATCATATTCAGAATGTTTCCTTCTATTCCTATCTTTTGTAATGTTTTTAATCAGGAAAGAGTGCTGTATTTTGTCAAATGCTTTTTCTGCATCTATAGAGATGATCGTGTGATGTTTTTCTTTCAATCTGTTTATGGGGTTTATTACATTAATCGATTTTCTTATATTGAACCATCCTTGCATACCCAGGATGAAACCCACTTGGTCATGGTGTATAATCCTTTTGATATGTTGTTGAATGTGATTAGCAAGTATTTTTTTGAGGATTTTAGCATCTTGGTTCATTAGAGAAATTGGTCTGTATCTCTTACTCCTGCCCTTTCTTGTGGTGTCTTTGTTTGGTTTTGGTATTTGGGTAATGCTGGCATCATAGAATGAGTTGGGCAATATTCCTTCTACTTCTATTTTTTCAAAGAGCTTAAGCAGGATTGGTGTTAGCTCTTTCCAGAATGTTTGGTAGAATTCAGCTGTGAAGACATCTGGTCCTGGGCTCTTCTTAGTTGGGAGGTTTTTGATGACTGAGTCTATCTCTTTACTTGTATTTGGACAGTTGAGTTCATCAATTTCTTCTTTCATCAATGGAGGCTGTTTGTGAGTTTCTAGGAATTTGTCCATTTCCTCTAAATTATCATTCTTGTTGGCATACAATTTTTCAAAGTATTATTTTATGATATTCTTTATTTTTGTGGGGTCAGTAGTGATATACCCTTGCTCATTCCTTATTTTGTGTATTTTCATCTGTTCTCTTTTTCTTTTTTAGTCTGGCTAAGGGCTTTTCAATTTTATTGATCTTCTCGAAGAACCAGCTTTTGGTTTTGTTAATTTTTTCTAGTGCTTTCTTATTCTCTATTTCATTTAGTTCTGCTCTAATCTTCGGTATATCTTTCTTTCTACTTCTTTTAGATTTAGTTTGTTGTTGTTTTTCCAATTCCTCCAAGTGTGCTGTTAGGTCTTCAATTTTAGCTCTTTCTATTTTTAATATATGTATTTATGGCTATGAATTTCTCTCTCAGGACAGCTTTGGCTGCATCCCATAGGTTTTGATATATTTTGTTTTCATTTTCATTAGTTTCAAGATAGTCCTGATTTCTTTTGAGATTCCCTCCTTGACCCATTATTTGTCTAAGAGTCTGTTGTTTAACTTCCATATCTTTGTGCCCAATCTGTTTCTCTGGCATTTAGTGATTTCCAATTTCATTCCATTGTGGCCAGGGAAATTACTTTGTATAATCTCAATATTTATGAATTTATTGAGAGTTGTTCTGTGTCCTAGCATGAGGTCTATCTTGGAGTATTGTCCATGTACCCTCGAGAAGAATGTATATCTTGCTGTAATTGGGTGTAGTGTTCTGTATATGTCTATTCAGTCCATATCCTCTAATATATTGTTCAGAGTCTTTGTTTCTTTATTGATTCTCTGTCTAGATGTTCTGTCTAATGGTGATAATGGTGTATTAAAGTTCCCCACTATAATTGTAGGGGTATTTATTTTTCCACTTAGTTTTTCCAGAGTTTGCCTCATGTATTCTGAGGCACCCCAATTAGGTGCATAAATGTTTATGATTCTTTCCTCTTCTTGAAAGATTATCACTTTTACTAATATTTAGTGTCCATCTTTGTCTCTTACAACAGTTTTGCATTTAAAGTCTATTTTTTCTGATATTTGGATAGCTACTCCTGCCCTTTTTTGGCTATTGTTTGCTTGTAAAATTGTTTACCTGCAATTCACTTTCAGCCTCCTTGTATCCCTGGGTCAAATGTGGGTTTCTTGTAGACAGCATATAGATGGATCACATTTCCTTATCAATTCTGCCAATCTGTGTCTCGAGTGGTGATTTTAATCCATTAACATTCAGTATTATTACTCACATCGAATTTCTTACTTCAGCCATATTTTCTTTTGATTGTTGTATGTCATATGTTGTTTTTGTTTGTCTTTTTGTCTCTTTTGTTGTTTTTACACTCTCCTCTGACTCTCTCTCCCTTGTTTTTTCCTTTCAACTTTTAGAACTTCCTTTAGTATTTCTTTATGTGCAGTTTTCTTATTTGCATACTCTCTTAATTTCTGTTTATCTGTGAATATTCTGAACTCCCCATCATTTTTGAATTCCAGTTTTGCTCAATAGAGAATTCATGACTGGAAGTTTTTATCTTTTAGTACTTTGAGTGTGTCATACCATTGTCTTCTTGACTCCATTGTTTCATTTGAGAAATCAACACTTATATTATCGTGCTTCCCTTGTATGATGGTTCTCTTTTCTCTTGCTGCTTTGAGTATTTTCTCTTTCTCTTGAGCATTGAACATTTTGACAAGTATATGTCTTGGGGTTGGCCTGTTGGGATTTATACTGTTTGGGGTGTGCTGTGCTTCCTGGACTTGTACATCCATCTCTCCCAATAGGGTTGGGAAGTTTTCAGCTATTATTTCTTTCAACACTCCTTCTTTTCCCTTTCCCTTCTCTTCTCCTTCTGGGATGCCTATAATGTGTATGTTTGTGCATTTTGTGTTATAAGTTAGAAAGGGGTTGTATGAGACAGTAAAATGAATATTTAACTCATGTAGGCAGTGTAGAGTAATAGGAAAAGAAGTGGGCTGGGAAACCAAATAGAGGAAAATATGTGTAATGATTTAGAAGACTAGAATCATGAGGAGTGAGAGAAAGAGTAAATAAAGGGCTGAAAGGAAAAAGTTAATATTAATAAAAAATGAAGAAAACAGAATAGATATAGTAGAAATTGACACCCTTGAAGTTGTGGGCTAATGAAAGAATGTGGTAAGTAAAAACCACAACAGAAAGCAGAAGGCAGAAAGATGAAGTAGGTAAAAGAGATAGCGTTGGGAGATAAAATCAATAGAGACAGAGAATGGGAAATCACTGCAGAAGAAGCACAGCAAAGAGACAAGCAAGCAGCACCTAATTTAAACAAAAAATAAACATAAAGAAAGAAAGAAAGAAAAAAGAAGGGGGTGGGAAGAGGAAAGAAAAGCAAGAGACAACAAATAAACAAAGAAAAACCAACCAACCACGCAAGCAAGCAGTCAAACAAGCTATTTCCTCAACCTGATGGCTAAATATTGGGGGTGATGGTTTGAACTTCCACGGAAAGTTTCTCTTGATTCAAGGCTTTGGTATGAGATTTTCTGAACAGGATGACCATGCCCCAGGCCCTCCCACCCCCACTGCTTGCCCAGGGTCTTGAGGTATTTGGAAGCTCACCCTTGGACAGTGATTGGTTTCATTTTTGCAACCAGCCCATCATTTTTCTTAGTAGCAGATAAAATACTTCTTTGTGTAAACAATAATATAGTAGACAAGCACATATAGAATATCAGTTGCAAAGCAGAGAAATACAAATATATAAATTGTGGCAGTTTTAAAAGTAAATGTAACAGCTGAATGATATACAAGTTAGTTTTGGAACCAACTTGGTTTTTACCATTGCAGTTCCATTCTCTTTTTCTAAATATGTGTAAACTAAATGTCTAACACCAAAGAGATATAAGTTCAATGACCATACTATATGGTCCTTACATTTAAACAGCAAGGTCATTTCCTACCCAAAAACACACAAAGGAAACACAGTCAGGGCCTTTAACAGAAGTCAATAGTGAATATTTTTTCAACTCCCTCTTCTTGGAGGAAGTGGGATGGAAAGAGACATTCTAGGTATGAAGGAATCAAGAAATACACATTCACTATAATTTCTTTGGCTTTATGTGCAATTGAGGGAAATTCAACTAACATCTTTTTGGGGGAGGTGTGGCGAGGAAGAGGCAGAGGACAGTATTCATTTCCATGATTGATTTTGTTTAACTTTGGTCATTTTACAATGGTGGCATAATTGAGTACACTTGAAAGCATTAGTAATCTAACTCTTAAGAAAGTATGTATTAAAATTAGGTATTTATAAATACACTCAAAAGCTAGAGGTTTGCTATGATATGGTTCCTATCAAGGTACTCATGACCAGGAGTTACCTAATGGGTTAGAGGCTTCTAGAAGGGCAATTATGAAAGAATGCAGAGAAATGAAAATCCTGAGATGTATGGCTGACCCTTGTTATACTGAACACAACATTATAAGCCTCCTCCCATCTGAAATACTGTTTTACATTGCACTTTCCAAGCTGCCAGAGACCCATTACCTTATTCTCCTGATCAATGTCTCCCCCACCCACTCCCACAAAACTTGACTTGCAAAGAATAACTTGTGGAGGGTTTTATCACAGTGATTTCTGCCACCAGTTTTCTCAAATAGTCCTTTCCAACAGCCTGAAGTTAAAAATGAAATGAAACACTGAAATGAAAACAAATTCTCTTGGTTTTACAGTCACATTGGAAGAAAAGATATTTAAATAATAATTTGTAGAGGAGTTTATTTCATAAGTCCTTAAAATATTCAAATATCTTACTGTAGCATAAAATCTGATCTCTCAGTACCCTGTTATAAAAAGTCAGAAAAAGTAACACTACAACAACTTTATACTTTGATCTTTTATGTTTTCATGTACATGTGACTTAGTTTCATGGCCACTGAAATAAACCTCCTGACAATAAGCCAAAGAAATGATTTATTCTTCAGAAAGGCTGACTTCATTTTTGTGTATATCCTTTTTGTAGTGCATCTTACAACAGTAATAACAAAAACCTATTTCTTCCAAAAAACCATAACACCATTATATATGGTAAACAGGAGCACACACAAATACATCCAAACAAAGGGCTTAAGAGAAAAACTAGAAAACATTGGCTGACCACCCTCAAGAGTGGAAACACCAAGGTAAAGAATATAGAAAGAAGAAGGAAACCACATTCAGCCATTTCCAGTGGCAAAATGCAAGGTAAAATGAAAAACCAGGAAATGTTAACATCTGTTAAATACCAACGATTAAATAGATTTTATTTTTACATGAATTTGTTATTTTAAAAATAATCCTTAAATGGATGTAAAGATCTGCCTGTCATTGACCCAATTCTAGAACAAAGGGTCAGCTTCATTTCCCAAAGAATAAATCAAAGGAAAACACAGGCATCCATGGCCCTCTACCCAATCTCTGAGCATCAGGCTGTATTCTGAGTGTCACCCCTATGACCCCAGACTCTGAAACCAGCCCAAGCTGGAGAGACAGGCCAGATGCCAGAAGTCTCTTTCCTGTGGTGCCAAAGGGTTCCCACAAGGTATTCTCCAAGTCCACCCTGCCCACCCAACCAAACCCCAGGGAGGATGAGTGAGACAACACACTCCCTGTCTCTTCTGCTGGTCTTCAGGTGCCTCCTACAGGCCACTTTTGTAGGGGCACATAACATTAACCCTCTCAGCCTGGGTAGCCTTGGGGTGGGTGTGGCCCCACTGGGGGTGGGGCTACCCTTTTTCTTCAGTCTTTCTGGGATTTGCACCTGCTGGTGTTGGAAGATGGGTGAAGCCCTGGTCCCCAAGTTCCTGTGGCTGGAAGGTCCTAAGTGAGCCCAGCCTTCCTGTCATCCCTCTTAAGGCACCAGACCAGTGAGTGAAGCCTTCAGGGCTTATGAAACCACACCTGACACCACCTGAATTCCATCAAGTATCCCCAGTGTTACCACATGGAGAAGAGAAATCATCATAGTGAGCTTCTCTATTCCAAAGAGACTGATGGGGAATATGGGTAATTAAACACAGCCAGTGTTACAAATAATACAAATGTATATAAAAAAATATGCAATTGCTATAATAGCTGGTTTTCAATTAAATGTTTGTTCTCTTGAAACATTGAGATATGGGAGAAAACTGAAGACCAAGCTCCTGAATAGATCAATATATAGATACCACATGTACATATATTAAATACTTAGTACATTTTAATAAGTTTGCATATGAGAAAACATTTGCCAGTGATCTTCTCAGAGAAGTTAGAATGGGGAAGTCATACAGGAGGAGTGAATTTTAATTTTGACTTTTTACTATTTTCACAGCATGTTCCTGATAAGACTGTTCCTTTGTCCTCCAATCTATAATCTTTGAAGACACCCTAAGTGTCTCTGATCAGTCTCTTTATTTCATTAACTGCTAGATAGTTTCATAGAAATTTCTCTAGAAAGAGGACACTTTCCTCTCAGTTATGGGAAAGTTATCTGAGCAGGTTCTCTGATTAGATAATCTGTCAGTTACTGCTGGTTTGGTTTTGATTTTGTTCATATGAATCCTTTTGTGATTTTTATCCCATTCCCTTCCTCAGTGTGTAAATAATTTTTGGACAATGGTGACAAAGTATGCATTTCTAGATAAATATTATATTTATTAGACCACTCCAGCAGTCTGATAATCAACAAATAATCATTTTAATGGTACCACTCAAGAAAATTGAAATAACTCAACTAGAACATCCAACTATCCTTAAAGGGGTTAAAAACAGTTTAACCCAAATATGAATAGCCTTAAAATTTGCTTATGATTTACAAAAACATAACTGTATGTCAGTGATGTTGGTAAATGTGGAAGTTTGCTGTATTTGGGAAATTTATTTTTTACAAATTCATTTTCAGCAAGTTGCTATTAAACAATGTGCTATGTTCAGTAAGTGTGATGAAGCTGACATTGTAGAGGAGACAATTTTGTAGATGCAAAGATAAAACATATGTCCCTATAGAATCCAGTGTTTAGAAGGCCCAGCTCACTTGTTCTTAGAATTACTTTCATACATTCACCTTCTGCAAAAATTTGAAGTAAATTTACATAAAGCTAGCAATGTGCATGAATTCATTTCTGTTTTCACAAAAGTTTCATGTGATTTCCTAACATTTTTTGAGTAAGGAACCTCATTTATGGTTGTATTCCATTCCATCTAAGCATAGTTTTAAATGATATATTTTCCTTGTACCTATTTCCCCCTGAAAACTTGTTTACACATACACAAATGCCACCTTTTATGTATAAGAGGAATAAATGAAAGCAAGGAGCCCATCCATAGACCCAGTTTTGCCTTACATTGAGCACTTAGGCCTGGGGATAATTACTGAAACTCTGTTACTTCATCTGACAGGGAAGGAAAAAGATGAGTCATTGGCTTTAAACATCCTAGTTTGAAAAAAAATCTATACCAAGTGAAAAAGCCAACCTTAAAAAGTCACATATTGGATGATTCCATTTATATAACACTCTTATAGAGATGAAAACAAATTAGTGTTGCCAGGGATTAAGAATGATGAAGATGAGGTGGGGGATCTGAGTAAAGAAGGTCTGATGTAAGGACTGAGTAGTTCTGTACCTTGATGTCATAGTGGTTACATAAAATGACACCTATGAAAAAATGAGAAAAAAGAACTGTGCATACATTGTATCAATTTCAATTTCCTGGCTTTGATATTGCTGTATAGTGATGTCAGAAGCTACTATTAGTGTTAAAGGGTATATGGGACATCTCTGTGTACTATCTTTGCAAACTTCTCTGAATCTATAATTATTTCAAAATGAAAATAAAAACAATAAATTGTATTGCAATATGCTGCAATGCAATGTTATGAAAATAAAAATAGTATTTACAAGAGCATCAAAAATATAAAATAAAGACATCTATGAATCTGAAATATGAACAAGATCAGTACACTGGTCACTTATTTTAAAATCTTTCTAAAAGAAAGGAAAAGTAAATAAATGAGAAGTAGACCATGTAAACAAACCCCAACCACAGTATTGGTAAGGTCTCAGTTCTACCCAAATTGATTTTTTAGGTTCAATACAATACCATGTAAGAAGCCAGCAAGTTTTTCTGCAACTAAGGAGTATATTTTAAAAGTCATATGGAAATGAAAATAGCTTAGAATAGAAAAAATCTTTGAAAGAAAAGAAATAGATTCAGAAGACCTAAATGACCTGATATCAAGACATAATTTAAAGGTCCAATACTCAAGAACATGTGACTTTGGCAAGTTAATAGCCAAGTCAATCCATGAAACACAATACAGAGACCAGAAATATACTCATACATATTGTTAAGAGATTTTCTGCAGATATGCTATGACAATTCATTCTAGAAAATATGGGTTTTCCAATAAATAGTGTTTAAACAATCACATATTAATAAGAGACTGGAATGTGGAATGTAAACACTAGAAGTTACATGAGAAAATATTAAAATCTTCATGTTTCTTACTTAGGCAATGGTTTCTTCGCTATGGCAGCAAAACCACAATTTCCAAATAAATAAAATAAGACTTCATCAAAATGAAGAACTTCTGTTATTCAAAAACATCATGAAGAGAATGAGAAAATAAGCCACAGACTCAGAGCTAAGTTTTGAAAATCATATATATATGTTAAATGGCATATCAAAAATGTGATGATAGCTCACAGATCTCAAAAATAACAAAATTATAGGTAAAATATTCAAACACTTTAATAAAAGGACAGTGCATTGATGTCAAATAAGCACCTAAAAAAGATGCACAAAACCATTAGTCTTGAGGGAAATGCAAATTAAAATCACAACACATCAACTCCAATAGCTAAAATTTAAGAAGACTCAACATACCAAGAGTTGGCCTTGATGTGAAGGACCTAGAACCCTCACACAGTGCTGGGGGGAATGTAAAATGGTACATCCACTTTGAGAAAAAATTGCAGTTTCTTACAGAACTAAATACCCCCCCATAATAAGACCCTGTCATAGAGAGTGGGTTTGGTCAGCAGGAACCACAGATTTTCTGTCACTGCATGGAAAGTCAAGCAGGGCCCCCAAAAGGGAGCCAAAAGGGAGCCCAAACTGGAAAATACCACTTGATTGGTGATACCAACCATACTTAAAAGATTTTGTTCAAGAAGACAAGAAGAAAGGGGCAGACTGTTGGTGAGAATGATATTGGGTTTGCCCCTATCTTCCTAGAAAAAGTAGAGAGAGGTAATTGACTAGTAACACTAGAGACTCAGAGCCCTTCCTCTATTTTCTTTTAAAAAAGGAGGGAAACAGGTCAGTCCAGAGCTGGCTGATAGCCAAGGCAGATGCCAGCAGGCAAACAATTCATAAGGTCAGGTTTTACTTGAAATGATGCAAATGATGCAACGGGGAGAGCATTTCTTTGGCCTTTCAGATAAAAGAGGTCTGGAGTGCATATGCAGCCCTCAGAATGCCCCTTTGATTCAGAGTCATGGAAGATCATTTTTACTTGGAAACCCCTCTGCAAGTTACCCGGCAGCCTTGCTCAACCAAAGGTCCTACTAAAAGTAAGGCTACAGACCAGGAGAGCTATTGGCAGGACTTGAGAGCATCTCATATTAGTCACAGATCAGGACTAGGCAGCAACCTTAAGCTTCTTCCCTGAAGGTCCCTGTTTCTTCCTCCTGCATATTGAATGCCCACTCCCCTGCCCCTTGGGGAATTGTGACTATTGGAACAATCCTTATAAAACAGCAGCACCTACTGGTAGCCTCTTGTGCTCTTACTTTCCCCCATAAGTATTGATGATACCTTAACCCCTTGCATGGAATACACATAAAGCCTGAGAAATGCATATATAAAATCATAGCTGACCACCATCTGCCTTTCCCCGCAACCTGGGGATTCATGGTCTCTGCACCTTTCAGCAAAGGGAGTTGTCAGCATAGGGCAGCAGCCATTGTCTGGGCATCCCAGGAATGCCCTCAGCATCCTCTTTCCCCAGGCCTCCCCAGCACTTTCTCAGCCAGGGTCAGGTCCCAAGCAGGGGTATATGGAAGGGCAGTCATGGTCCTTGTCCTATCCCCCCATATGTCACCACCATGGACACCTTGCCTAAAATACCAATTGAATTACAGCCCTGAGAGCATCTGGTATTTAAAAGGTATTTATAAGCATGTTCAGAGTTGAGGACCCTGTAGGCTTCCATATATGGCCAATAGGTTTTCTGTAGATATGTTAAGACAATTCAATGACAAAAGCATGGGCTTTTCAACAATGAGTGTTCAAATAATCACACATGATCCAGCCACCACTATGCTGGTGAGAACAGACACTCCCAAGATCAATTGGGACACCCTAGAGAAAGAGAAATGGTTGCCTATGAGGCTCCCCTACAACAAGAAAAGTCAAACATGTCCCTGAAAGGGAATCCAAACTGGAAACTGAAATTAACAATTTTACTTGATAATACTTAAGGAAGACCAGAGGACATCAACAATAAAAGCTGATGAAATTAACTTGATTAAAATTAAAGATATTTGTTCAGAAAAAGACACTGTTAGGAAGAAAAGACAAGCCACAGATTTACAGAATATATATGTAAACCTCATATATAATTAAGAGCTTGTATGCAGGATATAAGAACACATAAACCTCAGCCATAAGAATACACACATTCCAATTAGAAAATGGCTAAATGATCTTAATACTACCCCATTAAAAAGATATATGGGTGGGAAATAATATAAGAAGAAAAACTCAACATATTAGTCATGAGGGAAGTGCAAATTAGAACATAATGAGATACCACCACACACTAGTTTGAAAAACAAATGAGAATACCAAATAGTGGCATGAATGTAGAACAACAGGAACTCATATTTATTACTCATCTGAATACAAAACAAAACAATACAGCCACTTTGAAATTTAACTCCAATTGTATATATTACTCAAGTGAATGGAAATTATTTTCACAAAAAATCTTATATATAAATATTTAAGCAGCTTTCGTTTTGGTCATGAAAATTGGAGAACAATAAAAATGTTCATCAAAAGGTGGAAAAAAGATCAGAGTGAGGAGAAAGGACAGTCTGGTTGGTAATAGTAAGTGACCCCTTTCATCCCAGAAAAAAAGAAAGAGAGGTAATTTTCCAGGAACACTAAGGAATCCAAGACCCTCCTCTGTTTACATACAAAAGAAGAGATATGGACCTCTCCTGGGCTGGCTGGTACCCAAGACAGATGCCCTCAGGCAAATAACTCATAAGGCCAGGTTTTTACTTAAAAAGATGGAGGTGATGCAATGGAGAGATCATTTCTCTGAGCATTGCCATAGAAGAAACACTGAGTACCTATCCTGCCATGGGCAGTTCCCTTTGACACAGTCATGGAATTTTTTACTGGGAAACCTTCTTCGCAAGTTACCAGGCAGCCTGGCTCAACCAAGGCTCTTCTACCAACAATGCTTGGGCCAGGTGAGTTAACAGCAAGACAAGAGAGGGTCTCTCATCAGTCACAGATCAGGCCCAGGCAGCCACCCTACAGGGCCCACATAGCCCCTTTTCTGAAGGGTCCTTGGCCCCTCCTCCAGAATTAAAAGCCCAGTCCCCTGCCCCTCAAAATTGTGACTATAGGAATAATTTTTATCCAACAATGACACCTTGCGGTGGCCTCTTTTGCTCTTGCTCTCTGCACTATAGTTATTGATGCTTTAACACCTTGCTTGGAATAAACAGAAACCCCGACAATACACAAAGTCACAGATGGTCCTCATCTGCCCTTCTCCTTGATCTAGGGATCAGTCATCTCTGCATCCTCAGGTCAAGGGTGTCATCAGCCCCAGGTAGTAGCTATTGACCAGCCAAACTGCAGTCTTCCCCAACCATCCTCCTTCCACAGGCCTCCCCAGGACATTCTCAGTGAGAGTCAGATCCCAAAGTAGAGACATAAGGAAGGGCAGTCCAGGATAAAAGTCTCACACCCAAATATTTCACCACCATGAGCACTTTGCCTAAAATACTCATTGAATTTCAGCCCCAATATTGTCTGGCTTTTAGTGGGTCTTTGTAAACTTGTTCAGAGTCAAGGCCCTGGTGTACTCCCACTTTTGCAGAAGGGAATTAGCCAGTGATGACATGGCACATGGAAGTATGTGCCCACATGTCCTGGGAAAGGCATCTCCTGAGGAGGTAAATGTCCTTCCCTCTGTCTTTCAGCTAAGGAACTGCTTACCTGTAGTGATCAGGACTTGCTTGGTTATTCCACAAGAAGCTTCTGAGCTCAGATGGAAGAATGTCAGACAGTTTAGCACTGGTTCCTGGAGGTAGCTGTAACCAAAGTCTGTTAGTTATCTGTGAATGATTTCCTGTAAATGGCTTCAGGCTTGTTTCATCACTTAAGATGCAATCCCTAGCCTTTGCTTTTAAACCCACTAGCAGATTTTATTCACTTCTTTCAAATGCAGACATTCTGAAAGCTAGAAGCTTCAGTGTAGATGAAGCTGGGATATAGCCACAGGCTCCTCTCCACTCAAAGCCTTCTTCCAACTACCCCACCCCCATGTGGCAGATTAAAAGTTTCAGGGCCTCTGGGAAACTGTCCAGTCTGGGGCATTCTCATTCCTTGCTTTTCCTAACCTCATTTGAGAATCCCTGCCATAGAGGCAGACATTTAACTTCTAGCCAGATGAAAGTTCTGGATCTCTGTGGCCATCTCCTGAAAGGACAGGGCTGAGGGTTCATCGGCAGGAGGGAGGGAGGTCTCTGAAAGGGCAGGGCCTCCACAGAGGAGACCAAGAAGCTGGAGGGCAGGAGGTTCACATGGAGTGGTGGACCAGGTCTATGTCACAGATGTCTGATTGTGATGTCCCTGGTCCCACAGTTGGAGACTGGACCTGGGAGCCAGAGCTGTAATAAAATGTGGACAGATTGTTGTGGGTGCAGGGAGGATGCTCCCCAGCTCCTGCTCCTCCTTCTTGACTCCTCATCACATGTTCCCAAACTGGGACCTGCCCCCTCTAGAGGGCCAGGACACAGGTCTCAGCTCCGCTCTCATACCCACCCTCTCTGCCCTTGGGGAAGCTAAAGAAAAACTGAGGAACACCAGTAAAAGGCCCTTTGGTGTCAAAAGGAAATACCACAATTCACATGCTCAATGACCACAGGAAGCACTTTAGCAGAATGAGCAACTGTAGAGAATTTAAAGGGAGGATTTTGGAGTTGACCCAGAAGACATGACCACTAGATGGCAGTAACACACAATTTGGTCATAGGGGGTTTGATTTTGACTGCTTTGTAGGCAGGAGCCTACAAAGTTCCCTGCAGGAAACTTTCAGAGGCCACAGATGGGAAGGAGTGCCCTGAAGGGGAGGCAGGGCCAGGGGGTTCAAGGCAGCTTGGGGCCCTATAAGCATCCATGCCTAGCCTACAAATTGAGGACCTATGTTGTGCCAGGTTCCTGGGATATGCAAAGCCAGTTAATACTAAATGGCTAAAAAATGCTTATTGAGCTAATTTTAAGACAATTAGCTATGTAATTATTTGAGCTTGGCTGTGCCTCAAAGATCTCAAAATAACTTCATTTCTTCATAGGTATATTCTCAAGATAGTTTTCTGTAAAAGGGACAGTTAGGCAAGCAAGCATTGAGAGTTTTAAAGCTACTGTGTCTGAGATGACTCATCAGTATTACCAACAGCAATGCTAAGCCCCTCCCACAATTGCATTTGTCCCTGTTCCTATGTTGGATGAGGGCTTTTCAATGTGGAGGGATTCTTTCCAGGGGAAGTCTTCTCCATGTGATGCATCCCCAAGGCCTGGCACACAGGATGGCACACCATTTGGAAGGCCTTTCATTTCTTGGAAGGTAGATGTTTGTTTATTAAGAGACAATTGTAGGCCAAGTAATGTCATTTATAAGATTTCCCAATTTTTAAAAAATCCAACTGACTTCTCTAAAGTAAACTCTCTCAGGGAGCCGTAAATCAGGGCAAAATCACACCTGGGTCTCTTGTGACCCTTTCTGCCCTGGTCTCCAGGCCACACCCCTATGGCCCATTTTTTGAATGTCCCAATCCACTAATTATATTTTATTTTGTTTAGTTCTTTGTTTGATTATTTGTCTTTGCTCTGGTAAATGAGACTTAGCCTGCAGTTGTGGGGTGCCTAAGGGTTGCCACCTGAGAGCCTCCTTGTTGCTCAAATGTGGCCTCTCTCTAAGCCAAACTCAGCATATGATTGCATTACCTTCCCTCCAACGTGGGACATGACTCCCGGGGATGAGCGTCCCTGGCAATGAGGGATTAATACCAAGTGCCAACTGGCAACACAACTGGAAAAAGACCTTGAATAAAAGGGGGAAATGGTAAAGACAAATGAGTTCAAGTGGCTAAGAGACTTCAAAGAGAGTCGGGAGGTCATCCCAGAGGTAACTCTTATGCACACCTCAGTAGGAGCTCATAGAACATCTAAGTGCCTATCACCCCACACAGAGGGGTTCCTGAGAGCTCTGGAGACACCCAGGTCCTATATAAGGGGGATAGCCCCAGAGACTGATGCCTTATCAGTGGGCTCTATTTTGGAGTCTGTGCTCCTGAGAGTGACAGAATTGGTCTCAAATAAGTCCTCCCTGCACATGGTTCACCAGTCCCTTCCATTCAAACCTATATGTGATGCTGGAGTTTTTAGGTATACTTCCAGAGACTGGAGCCTCCCGCCTACCTATGTGCCAGGTGTGCATGAAATCTAGGTGGAGCTGCAACTCCTACCCTACAGCTCAATGGACTCATCTAAGTCACCTGGGGAGGAGACAACGATGGGCAATGGCCATCCCAGGGAATGGAGAGGGCCTGCTTTTGCAGGCAGGATCATCCCACCCACCATATCCATGGGATATAAGCCCTCTCATTTGGAGTTGGAGTGGACATCACCATCCTAGTCCCCTCAGATTGGGGGAAGAACTATGGACTAGAGTGGACTTGATGGTATTCTCTTGTTCACATATGGTGATTCTAGCAATGCAAGAAATTATAACAATGAGGTGGAGCCAGTGGCCACTTGACACTTTTGGGGTAGGGAGGGGATGAGCAGTTGAAATACAGGGTCTTCTTTGGGAGTTAGAGGTTGCCCTGAGTACCATTGTGGCAACGGATGTAGGCCATTTTAAATCAGCACACACCACTCAGAACTGAGTGGGAGAGAGTGTGGTCTACGGTTTGAACTGTGGTCTATGGTTGGTGGCAAGGCTCCAGGATGTGTAAGCTCATTGAGGGTGGTGGGCCACACTTGTGGGAGATGTTGTGTGGGATGTGGTGGGAGGTGTGGGAGGTGGGCAACATGGGAATCCCAGTGGGTTCCATGTAATATTTTGGGTAATCTAAGCACCTCTTAAAATACATGTATATATATATATAAATAAATTTTTGTAAGCAAATACACATATATGCACATATATTTATATATCATTTTGCAAATGTTTGTATGTATTGTGAAAATTTTGATTTTTACCCACAATAAAATTTAAAAAAAAGGTTAAAATGGGAAATTTTATATATGTGTTACCACAATAAAAATATTTTTTTTAATTAAAAAAAATGTGGGGATCCTAAAATCTCAATTGAAAGTATTTAAAAAATGCTCAGGATATGAAAACTCTGGGAGAATAAGACCAAATGTGGTTTATAGAGACTCGAGAAATACACTGAAACCTACCCAGGTTAATTTTTTTCTTAATTTGTGTAAATTGACTTTTATATTTATTTTTCCCAGTTAAAAGTGTATTTTGATGAGAGCTTTGTATATTATAAATAGACAATTTTCTAGTTATGGAAAATTGAAACACTGTGGCTTTTGTGTTTTGCTAAAATGTGCAATTAAAATGTACATACATGTGACAATAGTTAGGCTAAAAATATCAAGAGCTCCATTTTGAAAGAGAGAAAAATATATATATTTATAAATATATATGAGAAAGCTGAAGAAAGTATATTTTTAAAGTGAGTACAGTTTGCTATGTATGAGAAAATTGGATGAAGACTTGATTGTTTATCCAAATTGAGCATTTAAATATTTTGAGATATAAAAAAAAACTATAATGGAAAATGTGCTTTTCTGTTCATTGACTATGTTGCAGTGGTCCCCCACATGTCTCTTTCTAAGTCTGGTATTTATAAGATTGGCATATCTTTGATACCAGGGGCAAAATGAGTCCTAAAACAAAAAAAAAAGAGAAGGTTTTTTGGAGTATCTGTATCTGATCTGTAAATTATTTTTAAAATATCAAGTTCATGTCAAAATAAAATTTATTGTTGTTATCTTAACAGATATTAACATTTCTTGGTTTTTCATTTTACCATATACTCTGTCACTGAAATTTGCTCAAAAGTGCTTTCCTTTTTCTTTCTATATTCTTTACATTGGTGTTTAAGCTGTTAAGGATTGTCAATGTTTACAAGTGATTTTCTTAAGGAATTTTTAAAATCTATTTGTGTGTGTAATGTTTACCAGTTTTGATTTTGTTACAGTTTTTTTGGAACAAATATGTTTTTGTTATTACTGTTTTAAGATGTAATATAAAATGTATATAATCTAAACTGAAGTTGGCCTTTTTCAAGAATAAATTATTTGTTTGGCTTATTGTTGGGAGGTTCAGATTAGTGACCATGAAACTAGGTTATCTGCACATGAAAACCAAAAATGTAAAAGTATAAAGTTGTTGTATTGTTACTTTTTTTGACTAATGCCAGTTAGGTTACTGAGAGATGTTATTTTAGGCTGCTGTAAGATATTTGAATATTTTTAAGTAGTTATGGAATTTAGTACTCTACAAATTATTTTTAAAATATCTTTTCTTCAGCTATGGTTGTAAAACTGAAAACTAGTTTTCATTTCAGTGTTTAATTGCATTCTCAACTTAAGGTTGGTGGGAATAAAGATTTGAGGAAATTTGTGACAGCAATAACTGTGATAAAACCATTTAAACATTCTTCTTTCCAAGCTAAATTTTATGGGAGTGGGTGGAGAGGGAATTTATCAGGATATTAAGGTAATGAGTTTCTTGCTTAACAGTGGCAGGTGGAAAGCACAATATATAAAAGCATCATGGGTGGGCAGAGGGCTATAATGTTGTGTTTGGAATAACAAGGGTCTGTCAAGTACCTCAGGGTTTTCATTTTCTTTTCATCCATTTGTAATTGCCCTTATAGCAAAATCTAACCTATTAAACAACTTCTGACTCTGGTTACTCCGATAGTAACCATATCATAGAACATCCCTAGCTTAAGGGGTTTTTTAAACACCTAGTTTTACTACATACTCTCTTGTCAGATTACTAATGCATTCTAGTATGTTAAATTATCCCACAGATGTAAGCTTAACAAACTGAAACAAGAGAAAACAAGGAAATGAGTAGTGTCCTCTGCCTCCTCCTCCCCCCATCCCCTAAAAGATTAGTTGAGCTTCCTCCAACTGTACATAAAGCAAAAGAAATTCTAGTAAAGGTGTATTTCTTGCTCTCTTCATATTCAGAATGTTTATTTCCATCCCCCTACCTCCAAAAGGAGGCAGTTTAAAGTGTTCACTAGACTTCTGATAATGCCATTCTTCCATTTATTATGTGTATTTGTGGGTGAGTATTGTCCTTGCTGCCTTAAATCTGAATCCATATATATGATCATTGAAATTAATATCTTTTGCTGTTAGAAATTTATTTTTACAGAATTGTGCTAAGACATTTAGAAAAAGAAAATGGTAAAAACCAAGTTGGTTCCAAAACTTATTTAGACATCATTTGAATGTTATACTTTTCTTTTAAAACTGCAATAACTTATTTATTTGTTTTGCTCTGCTTTGGAACTGTAGTTATATTAATGCTTGTCTACTAATTTTAATTTTACAAAAATAAAATTATTTAGTTATCCACTAAAAAATTGATAGGCAGGTTGTAAAAGTTAAACCAATCAAAGTCCCAGGGTGAGCTCCCAAATATCCCAATACTCTGGGCAAGAGATGGGGTGAGGGTGGTTGGGGGGGTGGAACATTATTCAGGTGTAAAAAGGAAGAAGTCCTGATGCAAGAGACCACATGGATGAATTTGAGGATATTATTCTGAACAAAATAAGCTAGGTACAAAAAGACAAATATTGAATGACCTCAATATTTGAATGAAATATAAAATGTAAATTTATAGAGATAGAATCTAGAATATAGGCTATCAGAGATATATTGGTTGTATCAGGGAATAGGGAGCTAATGCTTAATTCATACACAATTTCTATTTAGATTGGAAAGATTTTGAAATGGAAAATAAAAAGTAAAAATTCAGGGGTAGGGTGTGGGGTGTATTGCAATCCTCTGTACTTTCAATGTAACTGTTCTGAAATCTAAAACTTCCCTAAAATAAATATGAAAGTTTATTATGTGAAGTTTAAAATAGTAGAAAAAACTTCTTAACACAAGAGTAGAAGGGAATTTCCTTAAACAGATTGAGCTTGTCTAATATGAACCTATTGTAATGACCATACTTAACATAGGATTTTGGGGAAATCAACTTTTCCCCTGGAATCAGAACCAGACAAAGAAACCTGCTCTCACCACTTCTTTTCTACCTTGTAGTGGAAGGCCAGTCAAGGCAAAGAGGCAACTAAAATGAAATGAATTAGCAATAATCGTGCCTCGGATAAACCTCATTGGCTACGATACTGCCACTGCACAAAGCTGCCAGTTGGCACTTGGTATTAATCCCTCGTTGCCAGGGAGGCTCATCCCCGGGAGTCATGTCCCATATTGGGGGGAAGGTAATGCAATCATATGCTGAGTTTGGCTTAGAGAGAGGCCACATTTGAGCAACAAGGAGGCTCTCAGGTGGCAACCCTTATGCACCCCACAACTGCAGGCTAAGTCTCATTTACAAGAGCAAAAACTCACAAGGGTAGTCATCAATAATAAAAAAAAAAAAAAACATCAGTGGGTCATCCTATTTTGACAGGCACTGTCCCTACACTCAGAGGACTATTGCTGCTCCCTTGGAGATTGTGGCAGAGCTCTCCAGGCTAGGAATTCAGATTCCCTCATTTATTGTGTGATTATCCACCCATCGTGACCATGCCCCATCCCCCGATCCTTTGAATGATTTTGTATATCTTTCATGCATATTCGGATGAACCAATCCCCACGAAACCCCCCCAGACACCCCCCAATAATCCCCCGCAGTACCCATTGTAACCCTTCTGTGATCCAAATCCTCCATGAACATTTAGTCCATAAAATAATCAAATACACTTACTAGGAAAAAGAAACAAGTGTGATAAGCTTACATGGTAGAGACAAACATAAGGAGACTCAGGGGGGAAAAAAAAAAAGAGAGAGAAGGAAAAAAAAACAAATAATCAAACAAAGAACAAAACAAAATAAAATATAATTAGTGGATTGGGACATTCAAAAAATGGGCAAAAAAGCAAAGGAAATGCCTTTAATATATATATATATATATATATATATATTCATTTTTATTTCCTTTCTCTCTTCTTTTTTCCCCTTTTTTCTTCCCTTTATCACTGTGTTATCGGATGTCTGCTGTGCCATGACACCTTCCTCCTCTCAATCCCCATTGTCTCCCAATTTTTCATTTAATTTTCAAAGAAGTTTTAGGTCACAGCAAAGTCACACATGGAGTGCTGGAGACTCCCAGATACCAAACCACCCCCGCTTCCCCACCCCATATTAACTCCCCCTCCTTTTTTTTTTTTGGTTGTTAGCATTGTTATAACTGTTATGCAGATAGCAAAATATAGCAACTAAACATTGTCAGTGATTTACAGTATAGTTTACAATTTAGATGATACAGTTAAATAATTTTGATGATATTTACCATGTCCTGTGTCCATTACTGAAAGGTAATGAAAAACCTTCCCCATGACCACCAAACATCCCATTAGATCTTGACTGTTCCCTTCTCCCCAGCCCCCCAGGGCCCATGATACCCCCCTCTCCTAACCCATGGAATGTCAAGATTCACAGTTACATGCCCCGGGGATTTGAACCAGCACTTCCTAATCCACTCCACCCCCCAGTGCTGTACATTGCATACTTAGTAATTTAATAACTTGTATGCTACACATGAAAGTATTTTATTATATGTATATGTAAATCTTAACATTTTTCATATTTCATGAAAAATAATGGAAACCAAAATAGTAAGCACATCAAGGATGTTTTGTAACAAATTAAAAAGGATAAAGTACATTTCAAAAGGTGTTGTATTCCTCCCTGGAAGAGCTGGTCACTCTCCTGGGGACTGATGCATAAACTTTAAAATATACTGCCCAAGGAGTGTTCTGTTCCTTCCTGGGGAGGCTGGCCCCTTCCTCAGGAATTAGCAAAATACTCACAAGTTGGCATCTATAGTATCAAATTCATTAATCCTAAAAACAGTCAACCAAAACTCTAGTATCAGTTGCTAATTCAACACTTCCCAGCTTAAAGCTAAATATTGGTAAGTATACATATATGTATAAAACTGCTCTATTTATCTGTCATTCTGTAACTTTGTTCAATATTAACTTAATCTTTTAATTGATTATGTTATTCATGTTTCTCACACTAATTGACAGTATAAGTTTATTAAACTAAATATACATATTAATATTTATCTTGTATCTATCCAGGACTCAAGCCAACAATAAGCCAAGTTTATCAGTGTGTCCTGCTTTGGTAAGCATGTGAATGTATGTATACATATTATAAAAGATGGGAATATAACAGATAAAGCCCTGTTTATAAACAATCCTTCACTTTTTTATAGTCTTTCAATTATTAACAAAAATACACCAATTAATGGACTACATGTTCATGGAGGATTTGGATCACAAAAGGCTTACAATGGGTACTGCAGGGGATTATTGTTGGGAGGTGTCTGGGAGGGGGGTTTCATGGGAATTAGTTCCTCCAAATATATATGAAAGATATACAAAATCATTCGAAAGATCAAAAGATGGGGCATGGTCATAATGGGTGGACAATCACACAATAAATGAGGGAATCTGAATTCCTAGCCTGGAGAGCTCTGCCACAGTCTCCAAGGGAGCAGCAATAGTCCTCTGAGTGCAGGGACAGTGTCTGTCAAAAGAGGGTGGCCCACTGATGTGTTCTTTTTATTGATGACTACCCTTGTGAGTCTTTGCTCTTGTAACTGAGACTTAGCCTGCAGTTGTGGGGTACCTAAGAATTGCCACCTGAGAGCCTCCTTGTTGCTCAAATGTGGCCTCTCTCTAAGCCAAACTCAGCATATGATTGCATTACCTTCCCCCCAACATGGGAAATGACTCCCGGGGATGAGCCTCCCTGGCAACGAGGGATTAATACCAAGTGCCAACTGGCAACACAACTGGAAAAAGACCTTGAATTAAAGGGGGAAATGGTAAAGACAAATGAGTTCAAGGGGCTAAGAGACTTCAAAGAGAGTCAGGAGGTCATCCCAGAGGTAACTCTTATGCACACCTCAGTAGGAGCTTATAGAATATCTAAGTGCCTATCACCCCACAGAGAGGGGCTCCTCAGAGCTCTGGAGGCACCCAGGTCCTATATAAGTGGGGTTAGACCCAGAGACTGATGCGATATCAGTGGGCTCTATTTTGGAATCTGTGCTCCTGAGAGTGACAGAATTGAACTCAAATAAGTCCTCCCTACACATGGTTCATCAGTCCCTTCTATTCAAACCTATATGTGATGTTGAAGTTTTTAGGTATACTTCCAGAGACTGGAGCCTCTGGCCTACCTATGTGCCAGGTGTGCGTGGAATATCGGTGGAGCTGCAACTCCTACCCTACAGCTCAATGGACTCATGCAATCACCTGAGAAGGAGACAACGATGGGCAATGGCCATCACAGGGAATGGAGAAGGCCTGCATCTGCAGGCAGGATCATCCCACCCACCATATCCATGGGATATAAGCCCTCTCTCACTTGGAGGTGGAGTGGACATCACCATCCCAGTCCCCTCAGGATTTGGGGAAGAACTATGGACTTGTTGAAATACAGGGGCTTCTTTGGGATTTGGAGGTTTTCCTGAATACTGTTGTGGCAACGGATGTAGGCCATTTTAAATCAGCACACACCACTCAGAACTGTGTGGGAGAGAGTGTGGTCTACGATGTGAACTGTGGTCTATGGTTGGTGGCAAGGCCCCAGGATGTGTAAGTTCATTGAGGGTGGTGGGCCACACTTGTGGGAGATGTTTCTGTGGGATGTGGTGTGAGGTGTGGGAGGTGGGCAACATGGGAATCCCAGTGGGTTCCACGTAATATTTTGGGTAATCTAAGCACCTCTTAAAATACATATATATATAACATTTTTGTAAGCAAATACACATATATGCATATATATTTATATATCATTTGCAAATATTGGTATGTATTGTGAAAATTTTTATTTTTACCCACAATAAAAAATAAAAATAAATAAAAAAATAAAATGCCTAAAAAAAATACATTAATTATTATTATTTTTTTTTTTTGGATTTTAACAATGGGAATTTATTTGTTTATAAGCTTACAGTTTCTAGAGCATGAGAATGCCCAAATCAAGGCATTATCAAGCCAATGCTTTCTTCCTGAAGACCGGCTGCTGGCACTCCGGGACTCTTCTTCATAGTAAGGAACATGGTGGCACCTCCTGGTCTCTCTCTTCTCTCTGGGTTTCATTGCTTTCAGTTTCTTGAAAAATACATTAATTAAATGTTAATTAAGGAAATTTTCAATACACCCACCATGTGTCAATATTATGTCTTTAAGGCTTTATGCCTTACTAAATCTACCTTCCCACAAGCATGTATTTACCCTGATTGCAGCCCCTCAAAAACACTTTTAACACAACCCTATAAACATCTCCAACATTTTCTTACCAAAGCAAATAACTCCTAGGGTCAAGCTATTGCTGAAAAAAGCAATTATGTACTAAAATTAATGTTGCAAAAACAAAAAGGGGGATATGGTGGAGAATCTGCTAAAGACAAACTATCTAAAGCATTGCTTACCTTAAATTTTCTTAATAGACAACAAATTTCTAATACCACAGCTGCAGAAAGACAATGGGAGATTATTAAAAAGAATGAAAATGAAAAATGCAGACAACCAATATATTGGAAAAGTGAAACAACCAATAAATGGGGAAAAGGAGAGGTAAAAATTTGGGCCTGAGGTTTTGCTCTTATCATTGCAAAAACAGGAGAACAGCAGTGGATCCCCTCCAGAAGAATCAAGCCTAGAGTTGAAGATGCTGCTGAAACTTAGACTATGGACTTGGTGGTTTCCCATTGGATTAATTGTAGGTAAAGTATTAGTCAAGGTAAGATACCATATCATAATTACAGTTATTGGGCATACATTACCTACCCACCTCTTTTATAGCTTTTAACTTGGGCCGATGAGTCTTACCCAATTTATCATAATCAGTCTCACCATTTTCCAGGACCTGTAGACTTACAGCTAATCATAAAGCCAAAAGAAGAAGAGAAATTTATAGAAAATTTAACTTTACCTTTTATAGACCACCCTCTTTGTATTGGACATGGTTCCATATGCATGCAACCTCAAAATTGCAGTGTAGTTTTAACAGAGTAAAATCAAATGAATTTATATTCTCATTTTCCTTTCTTTACCATATAAATCAGAAAATAAGGAAAATGCTACATGTCCCTCTCAAAACAGATTACTAAATTTCAAATGGCATGTATGTCATGGTTTTACAGAGATTGTGTTGTTTAATGATTCCTATGAAATTGTAAAGGATTGGGTCCTTATAAGAATGCTGAAGCCTGTTAAAAACACAACCATATCTTGGTTCATTAACAATTCAACCATAACCACTAATGACAGTAATCCTTATTTCTGGAAATTTGGTAATATGGCATTTACTAACAGCACAATAAACTGGAAAAAATGAAGGAAGATTTATCTCACAACCATGGGATACTAAACTTAACAAAACTCAAAATTATTTGTGGAAATTATTTTTGGGAACTGGCCCAATTTTTGAATCACAAGGCAATAAAACTAGTATCATCAGCTTAAAGAGAAAATCAACTCAATTTTTTACAGTATGTGTACAATGTCCTATAGTTTTTATCATTGGAAAAGTAAATTTTGGTGAAAGGAATGTTAGCTGCTCCAACTGCTCTTTATTTACATATCTTAAGAATTCATATTTGCAGAAAAATCAAACTCTTTTTATAGCAAGAAGAAGAAAAGGAGTATGGTTACTGGTTCAGATGACCAGACATTGGCAACAGTCTCCAGAATCCCAGTTGCTGTGGCATTTCCTTGACCATTATTTAAAAAGAACTAAAAGACTGATTGGACTTTAAATATCAGGAATTTTGGGACTGATTGGCATCATATCACTGCAGCCATTGCGGGCACAGCTCTGCATCAAGGAGTCCAGACTCAACAATATGTTAAGGACTTGCATAAAAATGCAAGTGAGATGTAGCATAGCCAGTCTCACATTGATATGGAACTGAATAATTGTATGAATGATCTTGAAACAACTATTATGCATTTGGGTAATTGAATCTATAGTTTAAGCTTAAGAGCCCTTAAATGTGATTGGAATGAAAGTTCTTTTTGTATTACTCCTTTGCCTTATAATAATAGTGAGCATGATTGGGAAGAATTAAAAAATCATTTGATTGGATATAAGCATAATATTTCTTTAGATATTTTAGAATTGCAAAAGAAAGCATTAAGCATGCCTCAGAATGAATTGAAAGAAACCCATGGTGCAAATTTTTGGAATGAATTGTCTGAAAATTTAAATACTGTCAATTCATTTCACTGGTGGAAACAAAAAAAAGTTCAAATATAATTTTGGATTGGATTAGGAATTATTGTTTTATTCATTTTAATTGTTTGTATTTTCAAGGGTAGAGTAATAAGATATATTCATAGAAAAATAAAAAGTAAATCAGATAAATACATTTATGTTAAGAAACTTAGCCATGAAAAACTAATTTTACATTATTTGTGATAGAAAGTAGTATACTAATAACCCCTTGATTTTACTAATAATTATCTACATACAAGCATACACATAAAGAACCTAAAGAAGTATAAAATATAAATGAAATTGCCTTCCATGTACGAGCTAAAAAGTTGACTGGTAGCCAATGATGGATAAGATTCTCAGAGGAGGACAACCTAAGACAGACACAGTCACAGTCACAAGAGCCTATGGAAAGACAAGTGTGACAAGAGGTCACCTTGTATCATCTAATATAATGGTTTCTATGATCTTCACTTTAAAAATTAATTAATAAAAAAGGGGGACATGAAGGAGTTCAGTTAAAGGCCATGACTACAGACAGAAAACAGGCCACCTTGGTATGTATGAGACAGGTGTCTCTAGTCTCAAGACACTAAGATAAGATCTGGTAGGAGCCTGGTAGAGAAGCATTCTGTGCTTCAAGGAGTGTATCTAGTATATGACAGATAATGATTAACAAGGACTGTTACATGCAGGAACGTAAGGAGAACTGAAACATTAACCCTAAAGACTTGCTGACTTTAGTAACGTGTAACCTGTCATGTATCTAATAGCTTTTGCACATGCACACACATATTTTCTTTGCTCCAAAGCTAAATAAAAGCCATGATGTTTTATGCAGCAGCACTCCCCTCCCTTTGGATGGAGGGTCCCCTGACGCTGGTTATCTCTTGTTTCTTTCTCATCTTTTCTTATCCTCAGCACCATTTTCACCAAACTAGTTCCAGAATATCAACGCCAGGGCATCCAGTGGCCACTGGCTCCACATTAATATTGTAATTTTTTCCATTGCTTGAATCACAATATATCTATAACAGAATACCAGTAATTCCACTCTAGCCCATAGGTATTCCCCAAATCCTGAGGAGTCTGGGATGGTGATGGCCACTCCACCTCCAATTGAGAGGGGGCTTATATCCCATTGATAAGATGGGATGGGTTTATCCTGCCTGCAGCTGCAGACTCTCTCCATTCCCTGGGATGGCCATTGTTCATTATCATTTACCCACCAGATGTACTGGGCGAGTCCATTGGGCAACAGAGTAGGAGTTGCACCTCCACCAAGATTCTAGGCCCTGATTGCACATAGATGTCCCAAAGACTCCAAACTCTGGAAGTACACCTACAAACTCCAACAGCACATATAGCTTTGAAAATAAGGGACAGATGAACATGTGCTGGGAAGAAATATTTGAATGCAACTCTGTCCCACTCAGAGCACAGATTCCAAAGTAGGGGTCACTGATAAGGCAACAAACTCTGGAGCTATCCACCCTGACATAGGACTTGGATGTCTCCAGATCTCTCAGGAGCCCTTCTATTTGGGGTGATATCCACTTTGGAAGTCTATGAGGTCCTACTGAGATGTGCATAAACATTACCTCTGGGATGATCTCCTGACTCAATTTGAAGTCTCTTAGCCATGTGTACTCATTTGTGTTTACCTTTTCCCCCTTTTATTTGAGGTCTTTTTCCAGTCATATTGCCAGTTGGCACTTGGTAGTAATCCCTCAGTACCAAGGAGGCTCATCCCCAGGAGTCATGTCCCATGCTGGGAAGAAAGTAAAGCATTCATATGTTGAATTTTGCTTAGAGAGAGGCCACATTTGAGCAACAAGAGGCTCTCAGGAGTCAACCCTTAGGCACCCCATAACAATAGGCTATTTCAATTGCAAGAGCAAAGACTGGTAAGGCTAGTCATCAATAACAAGGGTCCATCAGTGGATCATCCTCCTTTGCCAGACACTGCCCCTGCACTTGGGGGACTGTTGCTGCTCCCTTGGGGAATGTGGCAGAGCTCTCCAGGATGGAAATTCAGTATTCTCTCATTTAGAGTGATTCTCCACCCACTGTGACCATGCCCCATGAACATTTGAGCAATTTTATATACCTTGTGTGTATGTTCAGGTGAAATTCCTCAACTGCATCTCCCATCCCTGAACCCCCTACCAATGATCCTCTCCCACCCCAGTTGTAACCCTTTTGTGATCCAAAGCTTCTTTAAAGATGAAGCCAATACAATAGCCAAATACAATTAATAGGAAAATCAAGTAATAATTATAAGTTTAGATGTAAGAGATAAAATACATGAAACTTAAAAAAACTAAAATTAAATTAAAATTAAAAGATTGGGGTATTCAAAAATGAAAAAATTTTTTAATTAAAAATTTTTTTTAAAAATTTAAAATTTTGCCTATTATTATTGCAATATCTGGTGTCCAGTCTGTACTGTGGCACCTTCCACCTCTCACTCCCCAGTGTCTCACATATTTTCATTTTGTTTTCAAAGAAGATTTAGGTCACAGCAAAGTCACACACAGAATACAAGAGACTGTCATATGCCCATTCTCCTCCCCCTTTCCTCACCCCATATTAAAACCTTTTTCTATGTGGATGGTAGCATTGTTATAATTGATATACAGATAGTGAAACATAACTACTAAACATTGTCAGTGGTTTGCAGTATTGTTTACATTTTAGTCTGTACACTTTCATAAATTTTGATATTTACCATGTCCTGTGTCCATCACTGTAAGGTCATGAAAAACATTTCCACTGACCATTAAATATCCCCTGTTTGATCCATTCTCTTCCTCCCTCCCCATCCCCCAGGGCCCACAATGACCCCCTGGCTTGACTCATTGTATGACAAGATTCATAGTTACATGTAACAAGAGGTCTTGACACACTGGTTTGTCCCCCCCCCTATTAGGAACTGCCCTTGCTCTTGAGAGACCCTTGCCTGTCTATTTCTGAATGAGTTGGTCCTACCAAAAATGGCAGTCCATCTCCTTCCCACTCATTATGTGGGTCTCTGACCATTGACATAACTCATTATGACCGGGTGAACACTCACACATTCCCTAGAAGCCTGCTCAAGGTGCACCCTGTCACAAATGCATCCCCAAGCAACACACAATACCAGTGACACTTCCTTGTCATATTGCCATAAGAGCATTCCTACCTCTGTACTTTCAACCTCATACCCACAAATCCCAAATGTTCACCTGGTCCCTCTCCCATCTCTCCCCCCAGTATTCTGAGTATTCTAACCTACCCTTCCCAATCTACCCACCTATCAACCCTACACCACCAAACCCAATAATATCACTGCCCACCTGTCCTATCCCTTCAATACACAACTACACTCAATCATTTTACTATAGATTACATCCATATGAGTGAGAGCTCACAACTTTCTCTACTCTTTCTGTTTCTTGTAAACCTATCTTTCAGACAATAACTCTCTGAGACTGCTCAATTTCTTTAATTCATATCAGTGAGGTCATGTAGTGTTCATCCTTCAATACCTGGCTTGCTTCACTCAACATAAGGTCTTCAAGATTCATCCATGTTATCCTATGTGTTAGCACTTTATTCCTTCTTACAGCTGAGTAATATTCCATTGTATGTATGTATGTATGTATGTATGTACCACATTTTGTTTATCCATTCATCTGTTGATGGGTACCTGGTTGATTCCAACTTTTGACAATTGTGAACAATTCTGCTATGAACATTGGTGTGCATATATCTTTTTGTGTCTTTGCTTTCAAATCTTCTGAGTGTATACCCAGCAATGGAATTGCTGAGTCATATGAAAGATCTGTAATTGGTTTTTGGAGGAACTGCCAAACTGTCCTCAGCAGTGGCTGGACCAATCCACAATCCCACCAGCAGTGGATGAGGGTTCCCATTCCTCCACACCCTCTCCAACACTTATAGTCTGCTGTTGGTATAACATGGTATCTCATTGTAGTTGTGATTTGCATTTCCTAATAGCTAGCAAAGTTGAGCATTTTTTCATGTGCTTTTAAGCCAATTGTATTTCCTCCTTAGAGAAGTGTCTTTTCAGGCCACTTGCCCATTTTTTAAATGGGTTGTTTTTCTTTTTCTTTTCGAGGTGTAGGATTTCTTTATATATGCAGGATATTAGGCTCTTATCAGATATACGGTTGCCAAATATTTTCTCCCATTGGGTAGGCTGCCTTTTTATTTTCTTGATAACATCCTTTGAGGTGCAAAAGTTTTTAATTTTGAGGAGATTCCATTTATCTACTTTTTCTTTTGGGGATCATGCTTTGGGAGTGAAGTTTATGAAACCATTTCCTATGACAAGTTCCTGTAGATGCTTCTGTACATTATCTTCCAAGGTCTTTATGGTCCTGGCTCTTATATTTAGATCTTTGATCCACCTTGAGTTATTTTTGTATATGGTATAAGATGGTGTTCCTCTCTCATTATTTTGGATATGGATGTCCAGTTCTCGAAGCACCACTTGTTGAAGAGGCCATTCTCTCCCAACTGAGTGGTCTTGGTGGCCTTGTCAAAAATCAGATGACTGTATATGTGAGGATTTATATCAGAACTCTAAATTCAGTTCCATTGGTCAGTATGTCTATCCTTGTGTCAATACCATCAGTTTTGACCTCTGTAGCTTTGCAGTGTCAGGTAGTATGATATTTCCAACTTCATTTTTATTTTTCAATATGTCTTGGCAATTTGGGGCCTCTTACCCTTCCAAAATAATTTTGTAGTTAGTTTTTCCAATTCCTTAAAAAAAATACAGTGTTGATTTTTATTGGGATTGCACTAAATATGTATATTAGTTTGGGTAGGATAGACATCTGAATGATAATTAGTTTTACTATCCATTAATAGGGAATATTCTTCAGTTATGTAAGTCTTCTTTGATTTCCTTTAACAGTGTTGTGTAGTTTTGTAGTTTTCTGTATATAATTCCTTTACATCTAAAGTTAAATTTATTTCTAGGTATTTGATTCTTTTAGTTACTATTGTAAATGGTATTTTTTTCTTGATTTCCTCGTTCAATTGCTCATTATTCGTGTACAGAATTGCTACTGATTTTTGAGCATTTGTCTTATAGCCTGTGACATTACTGAACTCCTTTATAAGTTCTAGAACTTTGTTGTAGATATCTCAGGTCTTTCTACGTATAGGATCATGTCATCTTCAAATAATGAAATTTTTACTTCTTTTCCAATATGGATGCCTTTGACATTTTTTTTTTTCTTGCCTCAGTGCTCGAGCAAGTACTTCTAAGATGATGTTAAATAGGAGTGCTGATGGTGGGCATCATTGTCTTTTTCCTGATCTCAGAGGGAAGGCTTTTAGGATTTCTCTATTGAAGATGATGGCTTTGGGTTTTTCATATATACCCTTTATCATGTTGAGAAAATTTCCTTCTATTCCTATCTTTTGCAGTGTTCTTATCAGGAAAGCATGCTGTATTTTGTTGAATGCTTTTTTTGCAGCTATAGAGATGATCATGTGATTTTTTTCTTTCAATCTGGTTATGTGGTGTATTGCATTGATTGATTTTTGTATGTTGAACCATCCTTGAATAACTGGGATGAAACCCACTTGGTCATGGTGTACAGTTCTTTTTATATGTTGTTGAATGCAATTAGCAAGTATTTTGTAGATGATTTTAGCATATAAGTTCATTAGAGATGTTGGTCTATAATTTTCCTTTCTTGTGATATCTGTTTGGCTTTGATATTAGGGTAATATTGGCATCATATAATGAGTTAGGTCATGTTCATTCTACTTCTGTTTTATGGAAGAGCTTAAGCTAGATTGGCGTTACCTCTTTCTGGAATGTTTAATAGAATACAGCTGTGAAGCTTTCTGGTCCTGGGTTCTTCTTAGTTGGGAGGTTTTGATGACTGAGTTTATCTCTTTACTTGTAATTGGACTGTTGAGTTCATCCATTTCTTCTTTCCTCAATGTAGGCTGCTTATGAATTTCTAGGAATTTGTCCATTTCCTCTAAATTGTCATTCTTGTTGGCATATAATTTTTCAGAGTATCCTCTTATGATACTCTTTATTTTTGTGGGGTCAGAGGTGATATCCTCTATCTAATTTCTTAGTTTGTGTATTTGCATCTGCTTTTCCTTTTTCTTTGTTAGTCTGTCTAAGGGTTTGTCAATTTTATTGATCTTGAAGAACCAGCTTTTGGTTTTGTTTATTTTTTCTAGTGCTTTCTTATTTTCTGTTTCATTTAGTTCTGCTCTGATCTTTGTAATTTCCTTCTTTCTACTTCCTTTGGCATTAGTTTGTCATTGTTTTTCCAATTCCTCCAAGTGTGCAGTTAGGTTTTCAATTTTAGCTCTTTCTTCTATTTTAATATATGCATTTATGGCTATGTATTTCCCTCTCAGTACAGCTTTGGCTTCATTCCATAGGTTTTGCTATGTTGTGTTGTCATTTTCATTAATTTCAAGGTAGTTATTGATTTCTTTTGTGATTTCATTCTTGACCCACTGTTTGTCTAAGAGTGTGTTGTTTAACTTCCATATCTTTGTGCCTAATCTGGTTCTCTGGCATTTAGTGATTTCCAATTTCATTCCATTGTGGTCAGAAAAATTACTTTGTATAATCTCAATCTTTCTGAATTCATTGAGCGTTGTTCTGTTGCCTAGCATATGGTCTATTTTGGTGTATGATCCATGTGCCCTCAAGATGAAGGTATACCCACTGTATTTATGTGTAGCATTCTATATATGTCCATTAGGCCCAGGTCCTCTAATGTATTATTCAGAGTCTTTGTTTCTTTATTCATTCTCTGTCTAGATGTTCTGTCTAATGGTGATAATCATGTATTAAAGTCCCCCACTATAATTTTAGAAGCATTTATGTCTCCACTTAGTTTTTCCAGTGTTTGCCTCATATATTTAGAGGCGCTCTGATTACATTCATAAATCTTTATGATTGTTCTTTCTTCTTGAAAGATTACTCCTTTTACTACTGTATAGTATCCATCTTTTTCTCTTACAATAGCTTTGCATTTAAAGTCTATTTTGTCTGAAATTCAGATACGTACTCCCACCAATTTTTGGTTTTTGATCATTTGTAAAATTGTTTTCCAGCTGTTTACTTTCAAATTCCTTGAATACCTGGATCTAATGTGGGTTTCTTGTAGACAACATATAGATGGATCATATTTCCTTATCCATTCTGCCAGTCTGTGTCTCTTGACTGGTGAGTTTAATCCATTAACATTCAGTGTTATTGTTCTCAATGAATTTCTTACACCAGCCATATTTTCTTTGGGTTTATGTATGTCATATATTGTTTTCTTTTCTCTTGCTTCCTTGAGTATTTTCTTTTTGTCTTGAGCATTGGACATTTTGACAAGTATATGTCTTGGAGTAGGCCTGTTGGGATTTATACTGTTTGGGGTGTGCTGTGCTTCTTGGGCATGTACATCCATTTCCCTCAATATGTTTGGGAGGTTTTCAGCCATTATTTCCTTCAACACTCCTTCTGTTCCTTTTCCCTTCTCTTCTCCTTCTGGCATGCTATAATGTGTATGTTTGTGTGTTTTGGATTGTCAGTTAAATTTCTAAGTCCCTGCTGGATATTTCCTATCTTTTATCTATCTGTTGTATCTGTTTGATTTCAGATGTACTGTCTTCCACATCACTAATTCTTTCTTCTGCCTGTTCAAATTGGCTGTTATGTGTTCCCAGCATCTTTTGGATTTCTTGGATTGTGCTATTCATCATGATCATTTAAGTTATCTTTTAATGGATGTTTATAATTTCTTCAGTACATTTTCCCAGTGTCTTCTTAATAGCCTTAGTCTCTGCCTTTACTTCATTAAGTTGGTCCATTATATTTGTTTGGACAGCTTTGATTCATTGTTTGATGTTCTGCATCTCTTCCTAGTTTTTAGTTTGTTCATTGGACTGGTCTATGTCTTCCTGTTTCTCAGTATGGTTTGTAATTTTTTGTTGCCCTCTGGTCATCATTTTATCTTGATGGGTTTATTCAGTTGATTAGTTTCTCTGTGCTCTAGAGTTTTATTTAGCTGGTGGTTCTGTGTGTGTGTGTTGTTTTCTCTTTGACACTTTGTTCTTCTTGTTCTATTTCCTTGTTGTTTTCTATGTTCCCTTTAAGGAAAAAGATTAGGACTGGAGAATCCAAAAAGGTAAGAAAGGAAAAAGGAAAATAGTAATAATAATAAAAATTAGAATAGGGGCTGTATAAAACTTAGTAAAATGAAAATTTAAGTCATGTAAGATGTGTTCAGTAATAGGGAAAAAAAAGTGGTGTACCTACAATGGGATGGGAAATCAAATAGAGATAAATATATACGATGATTTAAAAGGCCAGTATGATGAGGAGAGAGAGAAAGAGTAAAGAAAACACTGAAAGGAAAAATTTAATTAAAACAAAGAAAACAGAACAGACAAGATAGAATCAAAACCAGTGAAGTTGAGGACTAATGAAAAAAGGTGGAATGTAAGAACCACAATAGAAAGCAGAAGATGGAAAGATGAAGGGAGGATAAGAGATAGTGTTGGTAGATAAAATCAATATACACAGAAAATGGGAAAACAAAGAAGAAGAAGTGCAGCAAAAAAGAAACAAGCTAGCAGCATCTAATTTTTTTAAAAAATGGGTGGAGGAGGAAAGAGAAAAGAAAATCAAGAAACAAACAAACAAACAAAGAAAAACCAAACAAACACACAAGGAAGCAGTTAAACAAAGCTAAGGAAGAACAGCATTTCTTCTTGGGCCCTTGTGGAGCCTCTCAGTGTGCCTATGTTCATCCATCAATTACCCTGCAGGATTCTTTCTACAGGTTTTAAGGCAGATATTATTGGGTAAACTAAGTCAATTATTTTTGAGTAACCTTTTTTTTTGGAGAAATTTGGGACTCAAAAGAAGTTAATACAACAATAATGTCTATGTTTTCCCTGTCCTATGTCATCAGCTGGATCTTAGATATCCTGGTGAATCACTACTCTTAGAGGAGTCGGGAATTGAACTAGGGTCCTCATATAATCAAGACAGAAATTCCTCCTCTGAACTAACTCACTAATTGTGTCAGTTACCTCTTTAGAAACCTATTTTGTCACTTTCCCCTGTGAAGGTTTTACTTTCCTGTGCAAGCAGGATTCAGCAGGCTGTATGAGCAAATCCCGCTTCCCCTCTCCTTGTCAGGTTGAGTCCCCTTTTGAAATTTAAATGGCACCCTGATGACTGAGTTCACCTCACTGTAATTGTTTACAAGTCTCTTGTAGTCTACCCACTCCTACCAGGGGACCCTAAATAGGCTTGTGAAAACTTATTAAGCACTACCCACTGCCTGACTCCTTTAGGGGAGCTGTAATTCTCATAGTGCAGTGCAGAACTATTTAATTGGTTGAGTCCACACTCTCTCAAGCCAAGCCTTTGTATCCTAGGGTGGTTAGATAAATCAGGCTTCCTCAGCAGATTCACCTATCCCCTCAGCCTGTGCCACTTCAAGCTGGCTAGTTGCTCCCCAAAGTTCTAAGGGGGTCCAGACAACCAAGTTCACTGCACTGGAATGATTTACAGGCCTTGTCTAGACCACCCCCTCCATGAACGGGACCCTAAATAGGCTTGTGGGAACTTATTAAGCACTACATACTGTCTGACTCACTTAGGGGAGATGAAATTCTGATTATTCTCAGTGCAGAACTATTAAATTGGCTGACTCCACCCTCTCTGAAGCCAAGCTTCTGTATCCCAGGGTGGTTAGGTAAATCAGTCTTCCTCAGCAGATTTGCCTCTCCCCTCAGCCTGGCACCACTTCAAGCCAGCTGGTGTGTTCCCCAAAACTCCAAGTGGGTCCAGGCAACCAAAACCACAGAAAGCAAACCCCTCTCCACCCTCTGCCAGAGCCCCCACTCTTGGAGAATTCTCCCACTCTTGGAGAATGCTCCCTCTCACTGTGTTGCTGGCAGGAGTTGGGGCTCACCCTAGCTTTTTGCCCTGAAGGTGGAACTTAGCTGTCCGTGTCCATGATTTCCAGCCTGCAAAAAACTCATGGCTTTATCTTGAGCAATCCTCCTCCCTATCCAGCTCCCTCCAGATTGATGTCCCAAATACTCTCACTCCATGGGATCCCAGAACAGCCCACTTGGGCAGGATCCTGTCCCGAATCAGCCATCCTTATAATAGTCCCAATGCCTCCACAAACTACGTTATCTTAACAATACATGTCCACTTTCAGGTTTAATGTTCTGGGTCTGATATTTTTCTCTTTCTTCAAGTCAGCATTTGTGGAGTCCTCTAACATTATCCCATATATGAGGGGAGGATTTTTCAGCCCAAGTCTTCTTTCAGATCATTTAAATAAGTTGTGCAAGAAGTGCATTCTGAATATATTCAATAGTGAAGTAGATACACAGAGAGTATTTTCTGTTTAAATACAGGGTTTGGGGATTCTTGGTACAACATGCTGAAACAATGAGGGATTGTATTGTACTTGATATAATTCAGGAAAAGCACTCCCTATACCATCACACCAAGAGAGAATGTGCCCCATCTGCCTGGGATCCAGCATGAGCATTTTCCATCAGAGATAAACTGATGACAGTATCTCCCTCTGCCCTGTGGGTCACTGTGCCATGAGGCCAAGGGTGATATCTACAGGGATGAAGCATTTCACAGAAAGCGAGAAAACTCAATATCTGGAAAAAAGTGGTCAATGGCAAATGTGTATATGGGAAGAACGGATAGGTAGAAATTTGTTTGATTGCATATTTAAAAGAACCAGAGAAAAACCTCACCAGTAGTTCACCAAAAAGAATACCTGAGGTTTTATTTCAGGGAAATGAGCACTTTGAAATGCATGGAAACAATCTGCTTCCTGCTTCCATTTATCCCCTCAATCAGAATCCCAGAGTTCTATAACTTCCATAGAATTGCACCTTTGTTTCTCAACATTGCAGAGGTTAGTTCCCTGCCACAATATTCTTTCAGCTTTACCTAAGACCATGGATAAAAGAAAATAAACAGGAGGCAATCAAAGTGAGAGACTAGCATTTTTACAATTACCTTTTTGAGATACTGGTAACCACGACAAGAACTCAATAAAAAGAAATCTTGGAAATCTGAATGTCTATGTGCTTCATGGGACTATACACAATTCAAACTTTTATTATTAAGGAACTTCACTGTTTCAGGCCATGTACGTGGTCTGAGAATAGAAAGGTGGAAAACAGGTATTATTCTGGCCTTAGGGAAGCAGCAGGAGATGGTTAAATACCATTACACACTTATGAGACTAGTTAAAAAAAGAGAATACCAAATAGTGGCATGAATGCAGAACAATGCTCACATGAATGCAAAACAAAGCAATACAACCTCACTGGAAGACAGGGTCAGTTTCTTATAAATTTATCAAATTACCCTGTAACCCCATTTCTACCTATTTACTTAAATGAATTGAAAGTATTTTCAAATGAAGTCCTGTACACAAATATTGAAGCAGATTCATTCTTGGTCACCAAATACTGGAAAAAATTACTATATTCAACAGCTGGGGAAAAAATACAGGAGAAAGGATTGCTGAGTTATATGGAGGCCTGAGTAGCCCATCTCATTCTGGGGGGGGTGGAAGAGCATCAAAGCCCTCTTCTATTTACATAAATAAAAGGAGAGAGTCACACCCATCCACAGCTTGCCTAAACTCCAATGAAGATGCCCACTGACAATAATTCATTATGCCCAAATTTACTTAAAAAGATAAGAAGATGCAATTAAGAGAACATTTCTTTGAGCTTACAGGTAGATTAGACCACAGTTCATCCCCAGGGAAGACCCCATTGATGCAGTCAAGGAACTTTTTTCTACAAGGAAACCCCACTGCTTAACCAAGACCCCTACCCACAGCCAGGCTGGGACCATGTGGAGCTATTGGAAGGACCTGAGGAGTTCTTATATCAGTCACAGATCTTGGCTTGTCAGGCCCAAGTAGTCATCCTAAAGGGGGCCACACAGCCTCTTACCTGGAGTGTCCCTGCATATCAAAGGCCCAGCCCCCTCCTCCCTAGGAATTGTGCTTATTGGAACAATTCTTACCAAACAGTGATGCCTAGTGGGGGCTACTTTTGCTCTTACATTGCCCACTATGGGATGCATAAATCACCATATAAAAGACTGACCACCCTGCAGCTGGGGCCATAAGTGGGTGCCTAGTTGATGGTCCCAGGGGACCCCAGCCTTCCAGTCATCCCTTCTAAGGTACCAGATATGTGAGTGATGCCATCAGGACTTATGAAACCTGATCTTATACCACCTGAAGTCCATGAAGCACCCCCAGTGGATACCACATGGTGCAGAAGAATCACCAAAATGAACTTCTTATTCCAAAAACTATGATGGGTAAGATGGGGAATGGTATACAGCCATTGTTACAAATAATACAAATTTATTGAAAAAGACATGCAGTTACTATAATATTTGATGAATTTGTCCATTATACATTTTTTTCTCTTGAAAATTGAGATATGGAAAAAAACTGGGGACCAAGCTCTTGTGTAGATCAATATATAAGTATAGATACCACATGCACATATATTTATTACTTAGAACATTTCAATAAGTTTGTACCTGAGAAAACATTTGCCAATGACCTTCTCATAGAAATTAGAATGGAGAGGTCACACAGCAGGTGCAAATTTTAATTTTGACTTTATACACTCTTCACTGCATGTCCCTGATTAAGACTGTTCCTTTGTCTTCAATCCATATTCTTTGAAGACACCCTAAGTGTCTATGATCAGAGTATCTTGGCTTCATTAACTGCTAGAAATTTTCATATACACTTCTCTAGAATGGGGACCTTTTCCTCTCAGATATTAGGAAATATGATTTTAGCAAGGTTTTCTGATCATATAATATGTCAGAGAGTGTTGATATGATTTTGACTTTGTTTTTGTTTATAAGGATGCTTTTGTGATTTTTATATCATTCCCTACTTCAGTGTGTAGTTAAATTTGGGACACTGGCAACAAAGTATGCATTTCTAGATAAATATTAATATTATATTCATTAGACCACTGAACCAGTCTGGGAGTCAACAAATAGCAACCATTTTAATGACTCTATTTAAGAAAATTGAAACTATTCAACTAAAGCTTGCAGTTATCCTTAATGGCATTAAAAACAATTCAACCCAAATATGATTTACCTCAAATTTCACTTATGATTTATAAAAAAATAAGTGTTGTCAGGATGTTGGTGATGTGAAACTTGCTGTATTTGGGAAATTTAATTTTTACAAATTTATTTTTAGCAAATTGCTTGTAGACAATGTGTTCTGTTCAGTAATTGTGATGAAGCTGACATTGTAGAGGAGACAATTCTGTAGATGCAATGATATGGCTCATTTCCCCATTGAATCCAATATTTAGAAGGACTGGCTCACTTATTCTTAGAATTATATTCACACATTCACATTCTGCAAAAATCTGAAGCAAATTAATATAAAGCTGGCAATGTGCATGATTTCATTTCTCTGTCTCCAAAAAAAGTTTCATGTGCTTTCTTATATCCTTTGGAGCAAGGAATCTTGCCTATATATTGACATATAAGCATAGTTTAAAATGAAACTTTTTCCTTGTATCAATTTCCTCCTGGAATCTTGTTTCTACACACACACACACACACACACACACACACACACACACACAAACACACAAACCATATTTTATGTCTATGAAGAGTAGGTGAATGCAAGGAACCCTTCCATAGGCCCAGTTCTGTCTCACATTGAGCACTTTGGCATGGGGGTAGTTACTGAAACTCTGTGTGTTTCTTTGTCTGACTCCTACTAACAGCAAGGCTAGGGACCAGGAGAGCTATTGGCAGGACCTGAGAGTGTCTCACATCAGTCACAGATCAGCCCTGGGCAGCCATCCTATAGGGGGCCACCCAGCCCCTTCCCTGAAAGATCCTCACGTCCTCCTCCTTCTTGTCAAATGCCCACTTCCCTGCCCCCAGGAATTGTGACTATTGGAACAATTCTTATCTAAAAGCAATGCCTAGTGATAGCCACTTTTGTGCTTACATTCCTCCCCTGTAGGTATTGATAGCTTAACACCTTGCCTGGAATACACATAAACCCTGATAATTGCATATATAAAATATTAGCTGGCTCCCATCTGCCTTTCCCCCTGAGCTGGGGATCAGTGGTCTCTGCATATTTTGGCATAGGGAGTTGTCACCAAAGGTCAGTAGCCATTGGCTAGGTATCCTGTGGACTTCCTAACCATCCTCTTTCCCCAGGCCTCCCCAGAACTTTCTCAGCAAGGGTCAGATCCCAAGCAGAGCTATATGGAAGGGCAGTCATGGCATAAGTCTCTTCCCCACATACACTGCCACCATGGACACCTTGCCTAAAATACCAATTTAATTACATCCCTGAAATCATCTGGCATTTAGTAGGTCTTTATAAGCATGTTCAGAGTTGAGGACCCCACAGGCTTCCTTATAAGGCCATTAGATTTTCTGCTTATGCTAAAACAATTCAGACTTTTCAACAATGAGTATTCAAATAATCACATATGGTCAAGTCACAATCACACTGGTGAGAACAGGCCTCCCTCCCCAAGATCAATTGGGACATCCTAGACAGACAGAAATGTTGCCTAGGGGTCTAGTTGGCAGGAACCACAAATTTTCTCCATTACCTCATAGAAAGTGAAATGGGGCCCTGAAAGGGAGTGCATATTGGAAACTGAAATGCAAAATTTTACTTGATAATACTTTTAAAGATTTTGTTCAAGAGGACAAGGGGCACCAAATACATCAACAACAAAAACTGATGAATTTGACTTGATTAAGATGAGACATTTGTTCAGAGAAAAACACTGTTAACAGAAAGAAAAGACAAGCCACAGATTTACATATTACATATGTAAATCTCATATCTAATGAAGATCTTGTATCCAGAATATTAGAACACTTAAAACTCAACCATAAGAATATAAACATTCCAATTAAAAATGGCTAAATGATTTTACTAGTACCTCATTAAAGAGATACATGGGTGGGAAATAATATATGGAGAAAAGCTCAACATATTAGTCATGAGGGAAACACAAACCTCAGTAGATATCAGGATAGACTTATGAGACTAGTTTGAAAAATGAGAATTCCAAATTGTAGCATGAGTCTAGAACAACAGGAATTCATATTCATTTCTCATCTGAATGCAAATGAAATAACAGCCACTTTGGAAGACAATGTCAGTTTCTTAGAAGGTAAGTCATATACTTAGCAAAGAGTCCTGTATCTCCACTTATACATAAGTGAAGTGAAAATATTTTCATAAAAAATCCTGTACACAATTTCTTGGTCACCATAAACAGGAAAAAATACAAATGTTAATCAACAGGTGTAAAACAAAAAAAGAAGATGAGGAAAAAGGGGAAGACTGGTTGGGAAGAATAATATCTGGTCTTAGAGATGCCTTTCATTCCAGAAAAAGAGAGAGAGAGAGAGAGAGGTAATTGACTAGTAACACTGAGAACTTAGAGCCCCTCTTCTATTTGCAGTTTAAAAAGAGGGAGAAAAGCCTGTCCAGAGTGGACCTAATAGCCAAGGCAGATGCCTGCAGGCCAACAAATCATAGAGCCAGATTTTTACTTTAAAAGATGATGCAATGGGGAGAGAATTTCTTTGGCCAATTAGAAAGACTTGGTGTACATCCACAGCCCTGAGGAGACCCCTTTGACACAGAGTCATGGAGCTAGGACTTTTTTTTTTACAAGTAATCCCCTCTCACTAAGTTACCAGGCAGCCTTTGCTCAACCAAGGCCCGTACTACCTGTAAGGCTTAGGCCAGGTGAGCAGCCAGCAGGATGTGAGAGGGTCTCACATCAGTTGCAGATCAGGCCCAGGCAGTCAGCCTACAGGGACCACACAACCCCTTCCCTGGAGGACCCTACCTCCTCTTTCTGCATATCAAATGCCTAGTCCTCTGTCCCTAATGGCAATTGTGACTACTGGAACAATTCTTATCAAACAGTGATGCCTAGTGGTAGCTTCTTTGGATCTTACTTTTCCCCATTGTAGGTATTGGTACCATAACACCTTCCCTGGAATACACATAAGGCCAGGTAATTGCATATATAAAATCATAGCTGGTTCCCATTTTCCTTTCCCACCGATCTGGGGATCAGTAGCCTCTGTGCCTTGAACCAAAAGGAGTTATCCCTGTGTGGGGGCCACTGACCAGGCATCCTGTGGACTCACCCTCATCATCTTCTTTCCTCAGGTCTCCCCAACATTTTCTCAGCCATAGTCAGATCCCAAGCAGAGTTATATGGAAGGGCAGTCATGGTATATGTCTCATCCCAACTTATGTCACTACCATGGATACATTGCCTAAAATACCAAGTGAATTACAGCTTTGAAACCATCAGGCATTTAGTAAGTTTTTATAAGCATGTTCAGAGTTGTGGCCCCTGGAGGCTTTCATATAGGGACAATAGATTTTCTGCAGATAGATATGCTAAGATAATTTGGTGAGAAAACATGGGTTTTTCAACAATAAGTGTTCAATCAGTCAATCACATATTGACATAAAATCCAACCAACATCATGATGGTGAGAACATACTCATCCCCAAGATCAATTGGGACACCCTAGACTAGGGATTCATAACTTCTTTGTTCCACAGACCACTTTGCCAGTGAGGTAAAAACCATGGACCCCTTCTCAGAATGTAGTGGCAGATAGTTTTATGACACTCAACATAGACATGTCTTTAAATTTTAGGATTATTCAAAATTAATTCAAGCTCACAGACCCCGTGAAATCTTTCAATGGGCCCCTTGGGGTCCATGGACCCTGGGTTAAAAACCTCTGCCCTAGACAAAGAGAGAGGGTAGCTGAGGAGTGTAGTCAGTGGGAACCATAAATTTTCTCCATTATCACATGAAATGTCAAACAGGGCCCTGAAAGGAAGTCCAAACTGGAAAATGAAACTCAAAATTTGATTGTTAGACTCAAACAATACTTAAAAGGTTTTGTTCAAGAAGACAAGGAAGACCAAAACAACATCAACAATAAAAACTTGATAAATTTGACTTGATTAAAACTAAAGACATTTGTTTAGACAAAGACAGAAAAGATGAGCAGATTTACAGAATATATATGTAGATCTCATATCTAATTAAGAGGTTATATCCAGAATATACAAAGAACATTTAAAACTCAACCCTGAAAATACAATCTTTCCTATTAAAAATGGCTAAATGATCTTAATAGTACCTTTTAAAAAGATATATGGGTGGGAAATAACATATGAAGAAATACTCAACATATTAGTCATGAGTGAAATACAAATTAGAACCTCATCAGATACCACAACACACTAGTTGGAAAAAAAAATGAGAATACCAAAAATTGGCATGAATACAGAACAGCAGGAACTCATATTTATTACTCATGTGAATACAAAACAATACAGCCACTTTGGAAGATAATGCCAGTTTCTTACAAAGTAAATCATACACTTAACAGATGGTCCTGTAACCCCACTTACACATATTTACTCAAGTGAATGGAAATTATTTCAACACAAAATCTTGTACACAAATATTTAAGCAGCTTTGTTCTTGGTCACAAAAGCTGGAAAAAATAAAAATGGTCATCAACAGGAAAAATGAGGGAGATGAGGAGAAAGGGCAGACTGGTTGGTAAGAGTTGTATGGTGTCTGAGTGGCCCCTCTCATCCAAGAAAAAGAGAAAGATAAAGAAGAGAGAAAGATAGAGGTAATCGGCTAGGAACACTAAAGGCTCCAAGCCCCTCCTCTATTTACATACAAAAGGAGAGAGACAGACCACTCCAGAACTGGCTGATGACCAAGGCAGATGCCCACAGGCAAACAATTCATAAGGCCAGGTTTTTACTTAAAAAGATGGAGATGATGCATTTCTTTGAGAATTGAGATAGAAGAGTCCCAGAGTGCATCTTCTGCCCTCAGGAGGCCCCTTTGACACAGTCATGGAACATTTTTTACTGGGAAACCCTTCTACCCAAGTCACCAGGCAGCCTAGCTCAAGCAAGCCTCCTAATTCCAGCAAGGCTTGGGCCAGGTGAGCTAACAGCAGGATGAGAGGGTCTTACATCAGTCACAAGTCAGATTCAGGCAGCCACCCTATAGGGGCCCACACAGCCCCTTTCCTGAAGGGACCCTGCCTCCTCCTCCTGCATTAAAAGCCCAGTCTCCCAACCGTCTGGGAATTGTCATTATTAGAACAATTATCCAACAGTGACATGCAGCACTGGCCTCTTTAGCTCTTATTTTCTGCATCACTGTTACTGATGCTTTAACACCTTGCCTGGAATAAACAGAAACCCTGATAATTTTATACATAAAATCACAGGTGTTCCCCATCTGCCTTTCTTCATGATCTAGGGATCAGTGGTCTCTGCATCCTCAGATCAAGGGTGTCATCAGCCCAAGGTAGTAGCCATTGATCAGCCAAACTGTGGTCTTCCCCTGCCATCCTCTTTCCACAAGCATCCCCAGGACTTTCTTAGCCAGAGTCAGATCCCAAAATAGATATATATGGAAGGGCAGTCCCAGGATAAAAGTCTCACCCCCAAAATATATTGCCACAATGGACACTTTGCCTAAAATACTCATTGAATTTCAGCCCTGATATTGTCCAGCTTTTAGTAGGTCTTTGCAAATTTGTTCAGAGCCAAGGCCTTGGTAGCCTCACACTTTTACAGAAGGGAATTAGCCAATGATGAGATCACTCATGGAAGTAGGTGCCCACATGTCCTGGGAAAGGCACCCACCTGAGGTGGTAAGTGTCCTTCCCTGGAACATTCAGCTTAGGAATTACTTACCTGACCAGGCCTCATTCAGTTATTCCACAGGAATCTTCTGGGCTCAGATGAAAGGATGTCGGTACAGTTTAGCACCAGTTCCCAGAGGTGGCTCTAACCAAGATCTGTTAGTTTTCTGTGAATGATTTCCTGTAGATAATTTTGGGCTTTGTTCTTTACTTAAGATGCAATCCCTAGCCTTTGCTCCCAAACCCATTAGCAGAATTTATTCTCTTTCAAATGCAGACATTCTGAAAGGTAGAAGCTTCAGTGTAGATAAAGGTGGGATATAGCCACAGGCTCCTTTCCACTCAAGGGCTTCTTTCAAATACTCCACCCACAGGGAGCTGGTTGAAAATTGCAGGGCCTCTGGGAAACTCCCCAGTCTGGGGCAAATCCCATTCCTCACTTTTCCTAGCCCCAGTTGAGAATCACTGGCATGGAGGCAGACATATAGCTTTTAGCCAGATGAAAATTCTAAATCTCTGTGGTCAACTCCTGAAAGGACAGAGCAGAGGGTTGATGGGAAGGAGGGAGGGAGGGCTTTGAGAGGGCAGGTCCTCCATGAAGGAGCCAAGCAGCTGGGGGGCATGAGGGTCACATAGAATGGTGGACCAGGGCTATGTCACAGATGTCTGATTATGATGTCCCAGGTGCCACAGTCAGAGACTGGCCCTGGGAGCCAGAGCTGGAATAAAATGTGGACTGAAGGATGTGGGTGCAGGGAGGATGCTCCCTAGCTCCTGCTCCTCCTTCTTGACTCCCCATCACAAGTTCCCCAGCTAGGACTGCCCCCTCTCTGAATCTGGTGCAAAGTCACAGGTCTCTGCTCCCTCCCACATCCACCCTCTTTGCCCTTGGAGCAGCTAAAGAAAAAGCAAAGGAAAACCAGGCAAAGCCCCTTTGGGGTTAGAAAGGGAATACCACAATTCACATGTTCAGTGCCACAGGAAGCACTTTATTAGAATGAACAACTGTAGGGAATGTAAATAGAGGATTTTGGAGCTGACTCAGATGAAGATGTGACCACTAGATGGCAGTAAGACACAAACAATTCATATTGGGCATGGTGTTGACTGCTTGGTAGAAGGGGACCTGAACAGGAAAACTTCAGAGTCCCCTGAAGGGAAAGCAGGGCATGGAGGGTCATGGCTTTTGGGGCTTTATAAGAGTCCATGCCTAGCCTACAAATTGAGAGCCTATTTTGGGCCAGTATCCTGGGGTATGCAAAGCCAGTTAACATTAAATGGCTAAAAAATGTGTATTGAGCTAAGTTTAAGTCAATTGCATGTGTAAGTATTTGAGTTTGTCTGTGCCCCAAAGACCTCAAAGTAACTTTCTTTCTCCATAGGCATTTTCTCAAGAGGCTTTTCTGTGAAAGGGCTTGCTAAGCAAGCCAGCTTTGAGAGTTTTAAAGCTATTATGTCTGAGATGACTCCTCAGTATTACCAACAATTCTCAGTCCCTCCTACAAATGCATTTGTCCCTGTTCTTATATTGGATGAGGTCTTTTCAATGCGGAGGGATTCTTTCCATGGGAAGACTCCTCCATGTGATGGATCCCCAAGGACTGGTGCACAGGATGACAATGATCATAAGAGTTAAACACACCACTTGGAAGGCCTCTCATTTCTTGGTAGGTAGAAGTTTGTTTATTAAGAATCAATTCTAGGCCAAGTAATGCTATTTGTAATGACTTCCCAATTTTTTTTTAAAAACCAACTGACTTCTTTAAATTAAACTCTCTCAGGGACTCCTAAATCAAGTCAAAGTCCCACCTGGGTCTATTGTGACACTTTCTGCCCTGATCTCCAGGCAACACACCCCTACCTCTGACCTCAGACAGTTGCCTAAATAAGGTTGGCTATAGGCCCCAGGGCCACTGAGGGGCAAACTAACTGTGGATATATTTACTTATAGAAACATTCACACCACCATTGACATCTACCTTTTTATATATGTCTATATAAAACATATTAACTTAAAGGTCCACAACATGGCTTCTGTTTCACTCTGTTGTCATTTGCTCTGGCACAATTGTGCATGCTTTTATTTTCATGGAAACAAGACCATTTATAACTCCTTTCCCACTCCCCCTGTCTTTTTATTCCCTACCCCACCCATCCCTCCCTGAGCTCAGGTCAAATGCTATTTTTGGTTGGCAGAATTATGCTCATTCTGTCTTTCCTTACCAGACCCCCAAGTGGCCTCCTTCTCTGAGTCCCTTGTGGAGAACTGACAGTTCCCTGTGTCCTCTATGGGGTCTTGGTTCCTCCCAGACTCCCTAGATATTCAGGCCCCTCTTTCACTTTCCCTGCTCTGATCTTTTGGCAGAAGATGCAGATTAATGCCATGCAGTGGCCACAGGGTGATGTTGGTCCTAGACACCACTGTTAGTCCTGATGATGATAAGGATGGAGGTAGAAACCCAAACTACTTTCAGATGCTTTAAACTATTAGTAGATATTTTATTTAGAGGATTTCTGTGAAAGGGAAAACCAGTTAGGAGAGTTTGGTATATTAATGAAATAGAAAATTGGTGTTATTGTATTCATCAAAATAATAAAACAATAGAGGAATTTTGGTGACTTGTACAGCCAGTAAGTGGCTTTGAATTGTTTTGTTTTTGAATCTCCAGGACCAGGGATTGAACCTGGGGCCTTGTATGTGGGAAGCCAGAGCTCAACCACTGAGCCACATTGTCTCCCCCATGTTGGTTTTATCATATGTTTGTTTGTTGTATCTTTGTTGTTGTTTCTTTAGGAGGCACCAGGAATCAAACCCTGGACCTCCTATGGGTGAAGCAGGTGCTCAACCACTTGAGTTGCACCTACTCCCCTGAGTATTTTTTCCTTATCAATAACTTCCTGGTTTGTTAAATTGTTCATAGTCATAACAAGGATAATAAAAGAACAATAAAGCCCCTTAGTCTGTTAATATCTTATTTTTGTCCAATAATTTTAGGATTTTAGTTAGGGGTCCAGAGTCAAAACTGTTTTGAAATAATTTTTAAACAAAGATATCCTTGTGATTAAAATATTATTTTACTTTTCATAATAACCATTTCCAAAGATGACCATGAATTTTTATTCTAGGCATTGTTTGCATGTCCTGGTTTATTGAAAGATATATTAGACCAGAGACAGTGAATCAATCAAAGCCCTTTTCACACTGCATTCCATTTCTACAAATGTCAGACATGTGGGGCCTTAGGCCCTCATTTACAGATGGGGACACTGAGGCCCTGAGAGGGGAAAGGCCAGACTGAGGCCCACAAAATTTGAGTGGCAAGGAAGGACTAGAGCCATCTCTCTGCTCACACTTGCTCTCAGGACCCCTACTCAGGCTGAACTTCTGTACATAACCTGGGGGAATGGTGTGGATTCTCTCTCCCTGCTGCTCTGTGTGGTGGTCTGGACATGTAGCCTGCAGTGGGGATGGGATGAACTTTGGTGTTCCAGGCCAGGACCAGTGTCCTTTACCCCTGAACTTGGCTAATGCTGACCCTGGTCTCATCTACCCTGGCACATTTGGTCAATTTCTGGTAGGCTTGGTCAGCCCCAAGCAAGGAGCAGAAGACTTCCAGCTAACTGTGCAACCAGAAAATGATGAAAACTCAGAAGGCAAGGGCTGGGGGACTTGGATGAGGACAGCCACCCCTGACCCAGACTGAGGTTCCAGGTTCCAGAAAGAAGTGAGGGAATCCCAGTGGAGGGGTGTGTCCTGTAGAGTTAGAAGGTATGTGGAGGGGAAGGGCATGTATACCTGTAGCAGTTTGATATTGCTTATGAATTCCAAAAATAGAATTTGAATTATGTTCATAAACTGGTCTGTTCCTCTGGGCATATCAGATCATATTAGATATAGAAATTTCACTTTTACTTGATTAAAGTAAGGTTGGGATTTTGATTCAGTCAGATAAGTAGGACCCGAGTCTCCATGCTCTTGGTGAGTGGGGACTCACAGAGAAAATGACACAACAGAGGAGAGAGTTGGGATATTGATGCTGGATCACTGGGAATTAAATACAAAGAGAAGCAGATATGTGAGGAAAGAGAGAAGGCTCCATTAGACATGGCAGATGCCCCAGGAAGAGAATGAACCTGATACTCTACAGCTGACCTTATGAAGAGACCAGAGAAGCTGAGCCAGGAAAGAAATTAAAGAGCTGGAACCAAGTAGTAGTGTTGGAAGGAAGGGGAAGGCAGTACCATTGCAGAGACCAGCAGTCATCTTGCTCCAACACATGGCAACAAACTTTGGTGAGGGAAGTAAATTATGTTTATGGCCTTGTGATGGTAAGCTTCTACCCCAAATAAATATCATTTAGAAAAACCAACAGATTTCTGGTCCTTTTTATCAGCACCCCTTTGGCTGATTAATACAACATCCTTCCCAGCTTTTAAAATATTTAAATAAACTGAGAAAATTGATTCATTTGTGAAAAGTGCTTGAAATCATGTAAATTGTGAGATATGACAAATTCTTTGAACAATTGCCATTAATTCCTCAACAACTTGGCAAATCCTATAAACTAGCAGTGAAATGTCCTTCACTCTGTCCACCTGTTTGGTCTTGGCATCCCTGCACAAATGTCCTTTTGCAGAATCCCATCTCTCCCTTCCCTAGCCTTCTTCCCTCTTCTTCCTTCCTAAATTAGTTAATTTTCTTCTGAAATTGACAAAGCCTGATTATAAAGAATTCAATCAAGAAAACATAACAAATGAATAAAACCATCCAACTTTCCACAAAATGGAAATGATCCATCATCAACATCAATCAGAGTAACCACCTACCAGCTGTCTCCCTACTCTTATATGAAGATGGAAGAATAGAAAGCTGACAGAATATTTGTTTGTAAAGGTGAAAATAGCCAGATTTAGCAATAGCCATCTGCTGAGTTTGACAAGTACATTTGTATAAAAATATATATTCTACTTTTCAGTTAAACATAAATTTCATGTTTCCTGGACCTCACAGAAGATAAAGAGAGCATATGATTTTCTGTGCCAGCATTGCTGTGCATGACTGGAGGCCAGCCTAAACCTCCCTGACTCCTGTGTGAATTTGTTTTTGTCATGGGAGCTTTAACAAGTATTTCTATCTCTGTGAAGCTGAGAACTTGACTGAGGCAAGCTGGGACACCCAGCCATCATCCCTCTTGGCTTAACTTTCCAAGGAATGCCATGGGCAATATGAAAAAACAGTCCTTTCCTTTCAAGGAAAATTTCAGTGCTTCATCCGTGAAACAACCTCCCCCAGGTGTCTGCCTCCCCCAAACTACTCACCATCCCTCTTTCTAAACTGACTCCAGAGCCCTGTCTGTTCTTAGTTCTGTCCATAGGACATCTGTGGCTCCCAGATAGCACAGTGCTGGGTCACTTGTCATTCATCATTTCAGAATGAGGGTATCCTTCTCCTTGGAAGGCTCTCCAGAGATAATCTGTGGTGTCTTCCCTTCCTTGGCCTTTCCCATGGTGGGAAGACCCTGCTACTAAGGGTGCAGCTAGAAGTGGTCTCAAAAGGGATCTGTTTCCCAGGGACCTCAGGGACACATCACTGTCTCATCCACTAGGCTTTGTGAGTTGGACCCATAGCAGCTTGTCCTACCTGGAGAAGAACCAGAGGCTCAAGTGGCATGTCTACAATGATTCAGTGTCCTACTTCCCGTGTCCCTGGTCTGTGGCTTTGACTCCACCTTCCATCACCTTAGTCCAGGCTACATCCCTCCAGAGGCTTTCCCAACACCACACCAGGACCACAATGTATACATGTGCATGGATGCACAGGAGTGGGCTCTCATGCCCCCACACATGTACACCAGGCAAGTCCTTCTATGCCTACAAATTGGTGCCCCTGAAGAAACATATGTCCCCACATAAAGTCCTACATGCCCACACTGAAACAGAGGGCCAGACCAATGATGATTTTATTTCTCCATCCTCCATCTGCACATGTCTCTGTCATCTGCAGAAGAAATTTCCAAGAATGCACTGGATGAAATGCATCATGCCCTTCTTTCCTTCAACTTCACATTTCCAGCAACCTTGCAGACAGACCCTGTAATGGTACTGCAACTTGCCACAGAAACCCCTCCATTCTTTCCTCCTTGTAGTACCACCCAGCAGTTGGGGGTTACATTTTATATTCTGCTTTATGGTCTCTATAATCAACACAAGCCCTAGCCATCTCCCCATTTGATTGTAGATGTAACTAGATATCTATACAATCAACTCACTGATGATTAAAGTCCATGAAATTACTTTGTATTACAATTAGTTCAGTACTTACTTGACCATACAACTGGATGCCATTAACTGGCTGAGTCAACACATTAGCCTAACCATGGCATTCCACCCCTTGTCAACTTGGCAGCCATACACATCACCTTAAACCATACTTAGTCTCAAAATTTAAAAAGTAGCATATATTTGTGCCTAACAAATATTCTAATCTCCTTCATACAACCAGAAATGCACTGAATCCCTGCAGAATATGGTTCAAGTCCTTGGTAATGTTCACTCTTCAATATGACATCATTACATACTATCCCATGAAATTAATGCAACTTATGTCATATGTTAAGGTGAAAGTTTAGGGAAGAAGACAAAGATATTCATTTTATGTAGATATACAAACATATTCATAACAAAAGAAGGAAGAAATATTCATGACTATTATAGTTCTCATTCCCTGTTACTGGTCACATGGTCAAAGTTCACACTTATCACTACCTTCTTCCACTACTCATTCTATGTTCCCTTTTCCCTCAGAAAGCACCTCAGCTGGCAGTGGTTCCTTGCCTGGTGATATGACACAAACTTTCATTTCTGAAGATCTGGACCATTATTAGTCCTGCCTGGATTGGGTTTTTGCAATTTTCCTTTGACTTTAATTCCAAGGCATGGGGACCCCCTAGGAGACCTCCTGCATTCCAGGCAAACTATTCTTTTTTTTTTTTTTTAAGATTTTATTTATTTATTCATTTATCCCCCCCTTGCTGCTTGTGCTCGCTGGGTCAGCTAACCACGCCATGCGGGCGGGCTTGCCTTCACCAGGAGGCCTCGGGAACTGAACCCGGGGCCTCCCATATGGTAAACGGGAGCCCCACTAATTGAGCCACAGCCGCTTCCCCAGGCAAACTATTCTTTACCTCCATTGTGTATGATCAATTCCCCCATCAAGTTCATTAAATCCCTTCTTTGTCTGTTGACTGAGAGGCACAAGGACCCCAAAGTAGCCATGTGGTAGTCCTAACTTGCTGATCAATGGAATCATCATTGTGTTCCATAATGTAAGCACTCCTCCTTCTGAACCTAAAACCTGTAGATCAGCAAAGCTTTAGGATGAAGGGACAAGAAGCAAAAATTTTCCTAGTGGATTACTAAGGTTAAGAATGAGTGGTGCCACTCCCATTTCCACTTCTCAATTCCTGAACCTAAGAATCCTGGTAATGGGAGAAACATCACCTTAAGTGGGGATGCTGATTTAAAGCATACACTGCCTACTGGAGAACATTGCCTGAGCCCTGCAAGGTATGGCCACATATTTGGCACAATAATTGAGTCTTCAAAAGGCCATTCAACTGTTCTATCAATCCAGCTGCTTCAGGATGATGGGGAACATTGTAAGACCAGTGAATTTCAGGGCATGTGCCAATTCCTGCAAATCATCTGCTGTGAAGTGAGTTCCTTGATCAGAAGCAATGCTGTGTGGAATATCATAGTGGTGGATAAGACATTAGGCAAGTCCACAGATAGTAGTTTGAGAAGAAGCATTGTATGCAGGGAAGGCAAACCCATATCTGGAGAATGTGACAATTCCAGTTAGAACAAATTGCTGCCCCTTCCATGATATAAGTGGGCCAATGAAATCAACTTGGCACTAGGTAGCAGGTTGATCAACTTGGTGAATGGTGTCATATAGGGAACTGAATGTGGGACTCTGCTGCTGGCAGGTTGATTAATGAGCAGTGACTGTAGCCCCATCAGCCTTGGTAAAGAGAAGTCCATGTTGCTGAGCACATACATAAGCTCCATTCCTACCACCATGGCCAATTTTCCATGAGTCCAATTGGGCAATGAAGGGAATGGCTGGAGAAAGTGGCTTAGTGTTAGCCACAGAGCAGGTCATCTTATCCACTTGATTATTAAAATCTTCTTTTGCTGAACTCACCCTCTAGAGAGCATTCACATGGGAGACAAATACTTTCATGATTTTTTGCCCCTTCAGAAAACTCTATCCACATTCTTCTTCCCCAGGCCTCTTGTTCACCAATTTTCCAATTATGTTCCTTCCAAGTTCCTGACCATCTATCCAAACCATTGGCAACAGCCAATGAATCACTGTTCTAATGTGCCTCTGGCCATTTCTCCTTCCAAGAAAAATGAACAACCAGGTACACTGCTCAAATTTCTGCCCACTGGGAAGATTTGCCCCCAGCCCTATCCTTCAGGGATGCCCCAGAAAGAGTCTGCAGAGCTGCAGTCCACTTTTGGGTGGTACCTGCATACCATGCAGAACCATCTGTAAAGCAACCTCAAGTTTTCTTTTCCTCCATCAAATGACTCTAAGGAACTTCCCAAGAGGATATAGCTATGTACTATATGTGGCAGGAGTGGTGACCATCAGTCTTTGGCCCACTTCCACAGATAACTTACTTGTGCCTTCAGGATCTGCTCAAGCCCTATCTCAGATATACCACTTCCACTTTATGATGGAGTGCTGCTGTTCATGCCCAACATTATGGTTTGGAGGGTCAGACAATACCCAGCTCATGATAGACAACTCAGATTTCATGGTAACTTGGTGGCTTTGCTTAAAAATACAGACTTATTAAGGCCCAGTAGCAGGCCAAAATCTTTTATCAAAAGGAGACTACCTGCAGAAGATGGCGGGCCTTTGCAGCAAAATCCTAAGGGTCTGCATTGTGATTATCCTATAGGGGACTGCCAAAACCTCCAGATGGTTTATCTATTTTCCACTAACACTTCCAGCACCATTGGATCTGCTGGATCATGTGAACCAAGTGGCAGTGCAGCTTGCACAGCATCCTGGACCTGGTGCAAGGCCTCCTCTCGTTCCAGTACTCACTCAAAACTAGGGTCATTACTGAGTCATTACTGGTGACTCATAAATGGGTCAGAGTAGCACAACAAAATGAGGAAAATATTGTCTCAAAAATACAAGGATATCAACTAAGTATTGTGCCTCTTTTTTGGTTGGAAAGGGGGTCAAATGCAAGATCTTATCCTTCACTTTAGAACAGATATCAATCCCACAAAACTGGACACCTAGAAATTTCACCAAGGTGGAAATCCCCTGTATTTTTGTTGGATTTATCTCCTATCAACTCTCAGACAAATGTCTTACCAATAACTCTAGAATCATAGCTACATCTTGCTCACTAGGTCCAATCAGCATGATATCATCAATATAATGAACCAGTGTGATGTCTTGAGGGAGAGAGAGATGATCAATTTAGACACTATTATGACATAGGGTTGGCGAGTTGATATACCCCTGAGGCAGGACTGTGAATGTATATTGTTGGCCTTGCCAGGGGGAAGCAAATTGTTTCTGGTGATCCTTACCAATGGCAATTGATTAAAAAAGCATTTGGCTGATCAATAGCTGCATACCAGGTACCAGGGAATGTGTTGGTTTGCTCAAGCAATGATATGACAGCTGGAACAGCAGCTGAATTGGAGTCACCACCTAGTTAAGTTTATGATAATCTGCCACCATTCTCCAAGATCCATCTGTTTTCTGCACAGGTCAAAGAGGACAGTTGAATTGGAATATGGTGGGAATCAACATCCCTGCATCCTTCAAATTCTTGATGGTGGCACTGATCTTTGCAATCCATCTAGGAAAATAGTATTGCTTTTAAAAAAATGATTGATAGAGTCTTTTATTGGCACTCAAAAGTCTACATTATTATATTAAGAAAATAATAGTTTCTTTAATGAGTAGTTAAAGAAAACTATACATGGCCTAAAAAGAGTTTTAGTTTGCACTAGATTAGATGCATATCCTAGAGACAGGACATCAGCTTGCTGGAATCACTAGGGTATGCCTGATAACAAGAAACTAATTTATAAAATGTTCTCTGAAGAGCTTTACCAAACAGTAATCCCTCTGAAATTAAAACAGAAAATAAAACTTATGTCTATATCTAGTTTTAGGTATAAATCACAATACACATAAATCTCATTCAAAATGTTATGTTTTTGATGTTTTTTTTTCCAAGGTGACCAACAGAAATTCAAAGCTCATTTTAAGTTCATGAATTTGAGTGTGAAATAAAGTTGTAATTTCACTGCTTAAAAATTTATCACACAACAATCAACCGACAGATACTATTTCAAAGACTATTAATTTTTCTTCCTTGTTTCTTTCCAGCATTGACCATTCTACGGTTTTGTAAACATATTCAGAAATCAAGCAGGAACTGCTGATTTGGTCAAAAGATCCCTCTTGGATGAGCAGAATCTTTCTTTATGGATCTGTGCATTGATGTGAAGCCTCAGAGTGCCATAATCATAAGGTAAATTGGGAAAGCTGTGTTTTTGCCCGGAACCTAAAATTCCCAAAGGTGGTACCAACTTCCTACTTATGCTGCTGGGCCCACCTCCAATCCTCTTCAGCCTTTGGGGGAGCCATGTCTGTGTCCTTGGTGGTGGTTGCATGGTCCAGGGCACCAGGCCTAGATTTGCCTTTGATTTACAATTTTGCTAGGTAGGGGCAGTTCTAATAGCTTCCACTTGGGTTTTCCTACCATAATAACACTCACTTCACAATGCAGGGATCCAATGTGGGGATTCTGCCAGTTAGTGAGTATATCTATTCCATTTATACATTCTGGAACTGAAGAAAAAACACAGAATTGGGCTGGGAACCCACTGGGCACACTGTGAGATGGACCTTGGCTAAAATTCTATCAATATCATCAATCACCTGTTCCCATAAACCCTTACTCTGGCTGGTGGATCACAGTGATATTTGGGGTCTCCTGGAATTAATGTCACTTTTGAGTCAGTGTCTAATAACCCCCAAAACGTCTGATCATTTCCTTTTCTGCAATGCACCTTGGCAAAACACTGTAGGTCACTTTGGGGAAAGTTGGGAGGAAGTTTAACAGTATGAATTTTTGGCAGTGTAACAGGATCCCAAGGGGACCTGGCCTTCCCTTCATTCAAGGGGCTCTGGGTCTTTAAACTGTCTCAACCCTTGGAATTGATTAAGGGGCCATGAGTCTTTGTTTCTGTAATTCAAGTTAGGGTTTTGTTTACTGGACTGAGAACACTTCTGTTTATACAGATCAAGAGGAATTTAGTAGACTGCCCATCTGTTTTACTTCTAGATATACCATGATCTATTAGGCAATGCCATAGGTCTATATGACTCATATTCTTTTGATTGATGCTTTGAATTTGTCTTTCATTGTGGTAGACACACCCACATGTCTTTGGTGATTAAGTGCTGCTACTTGGCTTCTGCCAGCCCAGGATCCAATCATCCCCATACAATATTTTTCTTTCCCCCCATACTATTTAAGGATTCTAGTTCCATGAAAGCAGTTCCCATAGTAATATCTGGCCTACAGAGAAAAGCAACCACAGAGCTCTTCAGGGAAGATAGAGTTAGTCTTACAAATTTATTCCTCACAATTTGGTTAAAGGTGTTTTCCCTGGACATTCCTGGGGTGGGTGGGCAGGCCATAAATAGAAAATCCATTCTAGCATTCCAAACTCTCTAAGCCTGTGGATCCCCCCATATATAGTATACTAGGGTAAATTAAGCATCTTGACCTTAGGCATTGTAAGTCATCTTTTGGTCCATGTGTTACTGGATTTTGGTCTAGGTTCTTGACTTATGCTGAAGAAATGAATTTCAGAGTACACCACATTAGTCAGGCCAGTAATTTATTAAGGTAGGGGGGAAGAGAAATGGGAGAAAATAACAGATCATTGGTCCCCAGTAGAGGGTAAGGGGCTGAAGAGTGATAAAGAGGGCTGATTTATAGATTACAATTTCCCATTATAGATTAGAAATGCCCAGGTTTTACTTGTGTGTTGATCCACACAGGGGGTACATGGCAAGAGCAGGGCACAGAAGGCAGGAGGGCCAAGAGTAGGGTGGGAGCCCAGAGCAGGAGGGATTTGACCTTTGTGCTTGCTTTTAAACCATTGTTTCCCACCCCTTTGCTGATGGTATGGGAGGAGTCCCAGGTGTTTGTTGTTTTGATTGATTACCCCACCCATCAATCCCCCAGGTGGGGCCAATGATGATGACACTGGAGAACATCTGGAGCTTCTCCTGGGAGTCTCTGGGAATCTCATTCTGGGAGGCAGAAATCTCATAAGGGTCTTCCAGCAGCCATCTTGGGGTATCAGTGTCCATGCCAGGTTCCAGATCCATCTACCCATTCCTTATATGAAGCCTGCTTCATTCCCCCCTCAAAGAGTTTACACCTTTATTCTTAAATGGGTGCTGAAGGGAGATGTTCATTCTTCTTAACTACTTCCTGCTGGGTAGGGACAGTAGGCCCTACCTGAAAAGGTGTAAAACCCTCTGGCTATCCTATCTGGATTGCAGGAAGATGGATCTGGCATCCTGGGTGAAGCTGGATGAAATATCCATGTGGCTAACAAGATGTTGATTCTGGAAGAAATAAATTTGATTAGAATCTTGAGAATATATGGTCCCACTAAGAGGATCCTGGTCCAAAAATGTAAAAAGTCCAGGTGTCTGTAAAGGCTGCATTTTCCCAAAGTTGATAGGAAACAGTATTTTTCTTTCAGTCATTTTATGCTGTTGGTTAACTCTAGAGATGAGAGATTGTAATAGACAATGGGGTTAGGTATAAATTGACAATCCCAGTTCCTATGATAAAGGAGAGGAATGAGAAGAGGCATTGCCCTTTTTAGTTAAGCTATAGGAGAGGAAAACAGACAAAGTTTTTTAAAGGGTGTCTAGTTTACCCTCTCCTTAATAATAGGCATCTGGTCTAGAATTAGAGGGAACAGTTGGCTTTGACATAGGCACTACTTAGCTTTGTCTCTTGAAAAGGTATTTCAGCTCATCCAATGACTGGCACTTGTGCATCTCGGCAGATGCTTCTGGTGAGCTGGCACTTTCTTGGGCAGTTGGCTTCACTCAGGCTTAGTGTACCAAGCTGGAAATTCCTTTACCTTTAATAGCTGTGAGAGTGATTAAAACCACAGGATAAGGTACCTTCCATTTAGGCTCTAATTGAAAGTGAGGCCTGTTCTCTTGCCAGGTTTTGATTAGAACCTTGTTTCCAGGTCCTGAGTGAGGAAAGCCTTTCCATAGACCATCTCAAAGGGCTTAAGCTGAAGTGGGTCTTAGCCACCTCATTTGCCATTTCCCTTCTAGTGGGAAATGTATCCACCCATCTAGTAAAAGTATCTACCAGTACTATGAGGTACTTATAGCCCTGGCAAGATGGTATGTGGGTGAAGTCTATCTGCCAGTCCTTCCCAGGGTATGATCCCCACTTTTGTAAAGGGGGCTTTAAGGAGGGAGGATGGCTAAGCTTCCCTTTGTTTGAGTTATTAATTGCACACAAGGGGCAACTCCTGGTAACTTCTTTGACTGCTTTCACTTGGCCCTGTCCTTCAAAAACCCATTTAGTTAAGCTGGTTAGGGCATGGCATCCCTCCTCAGATGAGTGGCTTGGTGAAGACCATGAAGGACCTTTCACTGCACTGCTCCTGGCAGGTAGACTTGAGTGGTCTTAACAAGCTACCTATTATCTTCCAGGGTGAACCCCAGGTCAGCTGCCCTGGTTTGTTCATCTGGGGTATACCTTGGAATGTTAAGTACTGGTACAGGTGCTGGAACAAGGGGTAAGAGGGATACCTGGGTTAAGCACTTTCATTAACTACTTAGAAAATGAAGTTTATGAGGACTTTTTAACATGTTCAATGTCCCTCTGCATATTATCTAGAATAGAAAAGATATCACCATAAAAGATTTCTTTGAAGACTCCTTTTAATTACTCTAATTTGCACTGTGACCATGTACTTTTGCACAATAATTTCATTCTTTAATGGCTTATAACCAAAATGTCTGCAATGCTTTAATATAATTTTCCTTTGCTTTAGAACTTAATTTTTCACTTTGACTTTAGCAGAACTTGGATGAGAAAGACTAATTCTAAGTATACTCAGTGAGGCTATTGAAACCTCAGGAAAACTGGTTTCTCTCATGAATTGCCAGTTTTAGGAACCCCCGACAGTTGGGGCAGGAGGACTCCTTCACTTCCCAGTCCTTGGAGATAACAGGACTCTGGTGGCCCCTGGACTGGAAAAGTGGATGTTCAACCCTGAGGTTCAAGAATTCCACTAGGCAGGAATTTAGTATACATTTGGAGCCATGAGAGAAAGCAGGGACACTAAGACCAGTAGGATAGGAGACAGGGATGTCTCAAGTTTCCATTCCCCTGAGCTAAAGGGGCAGAAGCTGTTATGGAATAATCATAAGCAAAGGCAAGGGGTGACCCTCAGCTTGAAGTGATCATAAATGAAGGTATATTCAGTTTAAGATTTACCCTTACAATAGATTTAGGCTAAATTTACCCAGTTATAATTTCAGTTATTATCCTTCTGCTGTTTATAATATAAAAGCATCTATAAATGATATTAACTCTTAGTTGCAGTTTCTAGTAAGTTTTACTTTAAGGCAAATTATTGGTAACTTTATTACCAAGCCATAAGAATTTTATTAGTAACAAGTTTGTTAAGTTTTCTGCTTATCTAGCAGTTGAACCAATTCTACTTGTGATTTATACATCAAATCCACTCACAAGGCAGTGTTGACATTGAAAGACTCATTTTTATATTACCTTTCACTGTTATCCAATTTATAACAGGTGAACCCCTGGATATTTGATCATTATCAGATAAATGGTTACCAAAATACTTTCTCCTATTGAGTAGGTTGCCTTTTCACTTTCTTGACAAACTCCTTTGCACACAAAAACTTTTCAATTTTCACATATATCTATTTTTCATCTGTTGCTTGAGCTTTGGGTGTAAAGTTTGTGATACCATTTCCTACTACAAGATCTTATAAGATGCTTCCCTACATTATTATCTAGGAGCCTTATAGTCTTGGTTTTTATTTTTATTTCTTTGATCCATCTTGAGTTAATTTTTGCATAGAATGTGAGATGATGAACTTCTCTCATTCTTTGGATATGGATATCTCATTGTAGAAGCCCCATTTCAGTTAGCTTGGTTGTCTTGTCAAATACCAATTGACTGTATATGTGAGAATTTCTGTCAGAACTCTCAGTTTGGTTCCATTGGTCATCATGTCTATTATTGTGCCAATACCATCCAATTTTGACCACTATACACTTGTGGTATGCTTTAAAGTCAGGTAACATGATTCCTCCATTTTTTTTTTTTTATTTTCAATATGTTTTTGGTTATTTGGGGCTCTTGCCCTTCCAAATAAATTTCAAATTTAACTTTTCCAATTCAATAAAAAATGTTGTAATTTTTATTGGGATTGTATTCAATCTGTAAATCAATATGGGTAGTACAGACATCTTAATGATGTTTATTCTTCCAATCCATGAACAGGGAATATTCTTCCATTAATTTAGGTCCTCTTTGATTTCCTTTAACAATGTTGTACAGTTTTCTGTGAATAAGTCCTTCATATCTTTAATTAAGTTTTTTCCTAAGTATTGTTTTTGTAGTTGCTATTGTAAATGGAATTTTTTCTTGATTTCCTCCTCAGATTGCTCATTACTGGTGTACAGGAATGCTAATGATATTTGTGTGTTGACCTTATATCCTACACTTTACTGAACTCATTTATCAGCTCTAGAAGGTTTGTTGTAGATATCTCAGGGCTTTCTATGTATAGGATCTTGTCATCTTCAAATAGTGAAATTTTTACTTCTTACTTGTAGTTTGGATGACTTTTATATTTTTTTTCTTGCCTAAGTGCTCAAACAAGTACTTCTATCACAATGTTAAATAAGAGCAGTGACTGTGAGGATCCTTGTCTTTCTCCAGATTTTAGGAGAAAGGCTTTAGCATTTCACCATTAAATACGATGTTAGTTGTGGAGTTTTCATATATACCATTGATTATGTTGAGTAAGTTTCCTTGTATTCCTATCTTTTGAAGAGTTTTTGTCAAGAAAGGCTACTTTATTTTATCAAATAATTTTTCTGCATAAGTAGAGATGATTATGTGAATTTTTGCTTTCAGTCTGTTAATGTCATATATTACATTGGTTAATTTTCTTGTGTTGAACCATCCTTGCAAAACACGGATGAAACACACTTGGTCATGCTGTATAATTCATTTGATGTTTTGGCAATTAACAAGTATCTGGTTGAGGATTTTAACATCCAGGTTCATTAGAGAGATTGGTCTATTGTTTTATTTTCTTGTGGGGTCTTTATTAGGCTTTGGTATTAGGGTGATGTTGGCATCAAAGAATGAGTTAGGCAATGTTCCCTCCACTTCTATTTTTTGGAAGAGTTTAAGATTGGTGTTAACTTTTTCGAGAATGATTGGTAGAATTCACCTGTGAAGGCATTTGGTCCTGGGATCTTCTTAGTTGGGAGGTTTTTCATGACTAATTCAATCTTGTTACTTGTGATTGGTCTATTGAGTTCATCAATTTCTTCTTTCATCAATGTAAACTGCTAGAAATTTGTCCATTTGAATGAGTTCAGAAAGATTGAAATTATAGAAAGTAATTGCTCTGAACACAATGAAATGAAGCTGGAAATTAGCAAGGGAATGACAATGAGAACAGGCATAAAATATGTAAGTTAAATAACAACTCTTTGACAATCAGTCAGTCAGGGATGAAACTGCAAAAGAAATCAGTAACTACCTTGGAATGAATGAAAATGAGGACACAACATATCAAAACCTATGGTATGCAGGAAAAGCAGTGCTCAGATGGAAATTTATAGCCATAAACGCTTACATTAGAAAAGAAGAAAGAGCTAAAATCAAAGACCTAACTGCACACCCGGAGGAACTAGAAAACAAACAAAAAACTAATCCCAAAGCAAGCAGAAAAAAGGAAATATCAAAGATTGGAGCAGTGCTAAATGAAGTTTAGAATAAAAAACACTTGGAAAATTTAACAAAACCAAATCTATTTTTTGAGATTAATAAAATTGACAAACCCTTAGCTAGACTAACAAAAAGAAGAGTGAAGATGCAAATACATAAAATAAAAAAATGAGGGAAGGGATATCACCACTGATCCCACAGAAATATAGAGTATCATAAGAGGATAATTTGAAAAATTGTATGCCAATAAAATGAATAACTTAGATTTAACATATTTTCAAGCTCACCAGGTGCTTCCAATGTGAATTAAACTGAGAATCAGTCCACATGCACTACTTATCCAACTTTAATTTGCATAAATATTACTTGGGGTATTGATGTTAATAATATGCATATTTTGATGCAGCAGGGCTGGGTTTTAACTGAGAGTCCATATATCTAACAAGATATGGGATCATGGACATAACTGTATTACCAAGTTCCTCTTTTCTCAGGAAAATGAAATCTGACAAATAATTTTTAAAAATGATCCCTATATTTAGAATCCAATACCTGTACTGCGTTTCATTTTGAAAACTTTATTAACATTGAACATATTTGAAAGACTTATTTACAATGACATTTAAAAAGGCCAAGAAAACAGTCTCCATAATAATTACCTTTAGTGAGTTCTATGGAGCAAAATCTCCTTTTTCAGGATAAGGATGCCTAAGCAAGATGTAGATCCCCTGGGTGCTCCTTTTCACAAAGTCTTGCTAAGTTCAGTCAACTGTTTACCAAATGCAGATGAAATTCTTATCTTCCAATTCACATACTTTTCTATGTAATAAATTATAAAACTGAGTTTGATAAGTACCATTTTATATTAAACATCAATTTACATAATTATAATAGTCAGTGTCTGTATGTCATCCCCAGTTTTATCAGGGGTTCTACCATGTGCACACCCACAGCACCTGGGGAAATGCTGATTCTCCAGGCACAGATGCTCCCTGCATCTTTCCTCTCCTCAGGCCTTCAGTCACCTCCAAGGCATATGCACATTCCTTGCATGGAATGTTTCCTTTTTAAAGGAGGAGCCAGAGATTGAACCTAGGACCTCATGGGTGGGAGGTAGGCACTCAACCACCAAGCTACATCATTTCCTTATTCAAATTTAAGAAATGGTTTTCTATAAGATATTTCATAAGGACTTAATTGAAATCTTGTTTGGGGATGTCCTTAACCCTCAGTTGGGTAATTGGCAGGGCTTTATCCCACTCAAGGTGAGTTCTAAACAAATATTGGCAATGGCTATTTTTAAAGTGGGATTCATTTGCTCAGTCTTCCCAGTGGATTAAGGTCTTCAGGGAGAATGCAAGTACCAATCTATAACAGTCCAGGCACATCTTTAGTCACTTTAGAAAAAAGGACACTCTATTGTCACTTTGTATAGAAATAGGAAGTCCAAACCTTGGAATGATTTCTTTAAGTAAGGCTTTGACTATTTCTCAAGCTTTTTCCATTTGGCATGGGCAGAATTTTACCCAATTAGTGAAAGTGTCTACAAACAGTAGCAAACACATGAAGTTCTCTGCAGCTCTTGGCATTACAGTAAAATCAGTTTTGCAGTCCTTTACTCAACCTAATCATCTGTATTGTACTCCTTTGTTGAAGGCTGAAGGCTGAGTTTTAGGGTTAATTTGAGCACAAGTTACACACTGATCATTTTCTGACCAAATCATCCTGCATAGATTGAGTCCTATGAGGAATTGACTTATCCACTGGAACAGCTTCTTATCAATAAGTCTATGGAAATAAGAGATAATGGGTTGGAGAAGAGGCAAGATGGCATCAGTTTAGCAGGCACTCACCATGTCTCTCACAGAGAATGGCTGGTTGGGGAAAGAATCCTGTCTGAGTGAGCTGTTCTGGGAACCCATGGAGTGAGAGCCTTTGGGACATCAATATGGAGGGAGCTGGAGAGGGAGGTGGATTTCTCAAGATAAAACTGAGTTTTTCCAGATCTGGGAATTGCAGACATGGACAGCTAAGCCCCACCCTCAGGACAAATGGCTAGGACAAACCCTGACTCTTGCTGGCAACCCAGTGAAAGGGAGCATTCTCTGAGAGTGGAGGGTTCTGGCAGAGGAAGGAGGGAGATTTCCTTTCTGTGGGTTTGATGCCTGGACCCCCTTGGAGCTTTGGGGAGTACAGCAGTGAGTTTGAAGTGGTGACAGGCTGAGGGGAAAGGTGAATCTGCTGAGGAAGCCTGATTTATCTAGCCATTCTGGGATATGGAGGCTTGGCTTGGGAGAGGGTGCACTTAGCCAATTTTATATCTTTTGCACTGAGGACTATCAGAGTATCAGCTTCCTTAGGAGGTGTCAGGCAGTGGGAAGTGTTTCATAAGTTGCACGAGCCTGTTTGGGGTTTCCTGGGAGGAAGCGGTGGTCTATAAGTGGCTTGTAAATCATTTTGGTGTGCTGAATGTGATTGTCTGCCCCCCCCCTTATAGCTTTCGGGAGCACACTAGCTGGCTTGAAGTGGCATCAGGCTGAGGGGAGAGGTGAATCTGCTGAGGAAAGCCTGATTTACCTAACTACCCTGGGATACCGAGGCTTGGCTTGAGAGAGGGCAAAATCAGGCAATTTGATAGTTCTGCACTGAGGACAATCAGAATTTCAAGCCCCCTAAGGGATTCTGGCAGTGGGTAGAGCTTAATAAGTTTCCACAAGCCTATTTAGGGTACCCTTTGTGAGGGGGGTCTAGAAGAAGACTGAAAATAATCTGGGGGCAGTGAACTAGGTTGTCTGGACCCCTAAGAACTTTGGGGAGCACACCAGCCAGCTTGAAGTGGCACCAGGCTGAGGAGAGGGACAAATCTGCTGAGGAAGCCTGATTTACCTAACCACCTTGGGATACCGAAGCTTGGCTTGATAGAGGGTGGACTCAGCCAATTTAAAAGCTCTGCATTGAGTATTATCAGAATTTCAACTCCCCTAAGGGAGTCAGGGAGTGGGTAGTGCTTAATAAGTTTCCACAAGCCTATTTAGGGTCCCCTGGGAGAAGGGGGGTAGTCTAGAAGAGGTTTGTAAAGCATTTCAGTGAATTGAACACCATCATCAGGGTCCCATTTGAATTTAAAAAGGTAACTCAACCTGACAAGGATAGGGGAGGGGGATCTGCTCATACAGCCTGCTGAATCATGCTGCCACAGGAGAGTAAAACCTTTGCAAGGGAAAGTGACTAAATAGCTTTTTGATGAGATAACTGACCCAATTAGTAGTTAGCTCAGTGGAGGAATTTCTGTCTTGATTATATGAGGCCCTTACTTCAATTTCCATCTCCTCTAAGAGTAGTGATTCACGGGGATATTTGAGATCCAGCTGATAACATAGGACAGGGAAAACATAGATTTTATTGTTGTACTAACTTCTTTGGGTCCTTTATTTCTCAAAAAAAAAAAAAAAAGATTACTTAAAAAATTTAACTTAGTTTACTCACTAAAATATGACTCAAAACCTTCAGAAAGAAGCCTGCAGGGTAATTGATTGATGAACACAGGAAGACTGAGAGGCTCCACAAGGGCCCAAGAAGGGACGCTGTTTTTCCTTAGCTTTGACTGCTTGCTTGTGTGTTTGTTTTTTCTTTGTTTGTTTGTTCCTTGCTTTTCTTTCCTCTTTCCTCCTCCCTTTTTATAATTGGGTGCAGCTAGCTTTTTTCTTCTTTGCTGTACTTCCCATTTTCTGTGTATATTGATTTGTCTACCAATGCTACCACTTTTCCTTCCTTCATCTTTCCATTTTCTGCTTTCTGTTGTGGTCTTACATTCCACTCTTTTTCATTAGTCCTCAACTTCACTGGTTCCAATTTCTATCTTATCTATTCTCTTTTCTATTTTTAAATTACTTTTTCCTTTCAGGATTTTCTTTACTTGTTCTCTCTTTCCTCATCATTCTGTCCTTTTAAATCATTCTACATATTTTTCTCTACTTGGCTTCCCATTCCATTGTAGGTACTTCCTCTTTTTTCCCTATTACTCTACACTGCCTACATGAGCTAAATATTCATTTTACTAAGTCTTATATGGCCCCTCTTCTAACTTTTATTATTATTACTATTATCCTTTTTCCTTTCTTACTTCATTTGATTCCTTTGGCCATTGTCTTTTTCCTTCAAGGGAACATAGAAAAGAGCAAGTAAATAGAACAAGAAGAACAAAGAACAAAAGAGAAAACTTAACACAGATACATAACCACCAGCTAAATAAAACTCTAGAGCAGAGAGAGAAGATAATCAACTGAAAAAACCCATCAAGATAAAATGATGATCAGAGGGCAACAAAAAATTACAAACCATACTGAGAAACAGGAAGACAAGGACCAGCCCAGTGAACAAACTAAAAACCAGGAAGAGATGTAGGTCAATGAACAACTAATCAAAGCTGCCCAAACAAATGTACTGGATCAACTTAATGAAGTTAAGGAAGAGATTAAGGATAGTAAGAAGACAGGGAGAACATACTGAAGAAATTGTAAACATCCATAAAGAGATACCAAATATGATGTTGATGAATGGCACAATCCAAGAAATCAAAAAGATGCTGGAATCCCATAACAGCAGATTTGAACAGGCAGAAGAAAGAATTAGTGATGTGGAAGACAGTACTTCTGAAATCAAACAGATAGGGCAACAGATAGATAAAAAGATAGAAAAAATACAGCAGGAACTTACAGATTTAAATAACAACACAAAAGAGCACAAGCATACACATTATAGGCATCCCAGAAGGAGAAGAGAAGGGAAGAGAAGGAGTATTGAAGGAAATAATGGCTGAAAACTTCCCAACCTTATGGAGGGAGATGGATGTACATGTCCAGGAAGCACAGCACACCCCAAACGTAGGAATCCCAACAGGCCTACTCCAAGACATATACTTGTCAAAATGTTCAATGCTCAAGACAAAGAGAAATACTCAAGGCAGCAAGAGAAAAGAGAACCATCACATACAAGGGAAGCTCAATAAGATTAAGTGCTGATTTCTCATCTGAAACCATGGAGGTAAGAAGACAGTGGCATGACATAATGTACTAAAAGAAGAAACTTCCTGTCATGAATTCTCTATCCAGCAATGCTGGCATTCAAAAATGATGGGGAGTTGAAAATATTCACATGTAAACAGAAATTAAGAGAGTATGCAAAAAAGAAACCTGCACTTCAAGAAATACTAAAGGAAGTTCTACCAGTTGAAAGGAAAAAAACAGGAGAGAGAGAGTTGGAGGAGAGTGGAAGAACAACTAAAAAGACAAAAAGAGAAATAAAAACAATATAAGACATGCATAAATCCAAAGAAAATATGGCTGATGTAAGAAATTTCTTGAGTAATAACACTGAATGTTAATGGATTAAACTCACCAGTCAAGAGACACAGATTGGCAGAATGGATAAGGAAATATGAGCCATCTATATGGTGTCTACAAGAAACAAAACTTAGACCTAGGTATTCAAGGAGGCTGAAAGTGAATGGCTGGAAAACAATTTTACAAGCAAACAAAAACCAAAAAAGGGCAGTAGTACCTATCCTTATATCATGCAAAATAGACACTAAATGTAAAACTATTGTAAGAGACAAAGATGAACACTATATATTAGTAAAAGCACTAATCTTTCAAGAAGAAAAAACAATTATAAACATATATGTACCTAATCAGGGCACCTCAAAATACATGAGTTAAAAACTGGAAAAAATAAGTAGATACATAAATGCCTTTCAATTACAGTGGGAGAATTTAATACACCATTATCACCATTAGAACATCTAGACAGAGAACCAAAAAAGAAACAAAGACTCTGAATAATACATTAGAGGACCTGGACTTAATAGATATATACAGAACACTACACCCAAATATAACAGGGTATACATCCTTCTTGAGTGCACATGGATCATACTCAAAGATAGACCACATGCTGGGCACAGAAGAAGTCTCAATTAATTCAGAAAGCTTGAGATTACACAAAATAATTTCTTTGACCACAATGGAATGAAATTGGAAATCAATAAGGGCCAGAGAACCATATTAGGCACAAAGGTATGGAAGTTAAACAACACACTCTTAGACAAACAGAGGGCCAAGGAGGGAATCTCAAAAGAAATCAGAAACTACCTTAAAACAAATGAAAATGAGACCACAATATATCAAAACTTATAGGATGCAGCCAAAGCTGTTCTGAGAGGGAAATTCATAGCTATAAACACATATATTAAAAAAGAAAAAAAAAGCTAAAATGAAGACCTAACTGCACACCTGGAGGAATTGGAAAACAACAACAAACTAACCCAAAGGAAGTAGAAAGAAAGAAATAACAAAGATTAGAGCAGAACTAAATGAAATAGAAATAAAGAAAGCACTAGAAAAAATAAACAAAACCAAAGGCTGGTTCTTTGAGAAGATCAATAAAATTGACAAACCTTTAGCCAGACTAACAAAGAAAAAGAGAGAACAGATGCAAATACACAAAATAAGGAATGAGGAAGGGGATCTCACCACTGACCCCACAGAAATAAAGAATATCATAAGAGGATACTTTGTAAAATTATATGCCAACAAGAATGACAATTTAGAAATGGACAAATTTCTAGAAACTCACAAACAGCCTACATTGATGAAAGAAGAAATTGATTAACTCAACAGTCCATTTACAAGTAAAGAGATAGACTCCATCATAAAAAACCTCCCAACTAAGTAGAGCCCAGGACCAGAGAGCTTCACAGTGAATTCTACCAAACAATTCAGAAAAAATTAACACCAATCCTGCTTCAGGTCTTCCAAGAAATAGAAATAAAAGGAACATTGGTTAACTCATTCTATGATGCCAACATTACCTTAATACCAAAGCCAAACATAGATTCCACAAGAAAGGAAAATTACAGACCAATCTCTCTAATCATCCTACATGCTAAAATCCTCAAAAAATATTTGCTAATAGCATTCAACAACATATCAAAGAATTGTACACCATGACCAAGTGGGTTTCATCCTAGGTTGCATAGATGGTTCAACATAAGAAAATCGATCAATGTAATACACCACATAAAGAGATTGAAATTAAAAAAACCACATGATCATCTCTATAGATGCAAAAAAAGCATTCAACAAAATACAGTACAATTTCCTGATAAAAACACTGCAAAAAATAGGAATAGAAGGAAACTTTCTGAACATGATAAACTGTATATATGAAAAACACAAAGCTAATATCATCTTAAATGGTGAAATCCTAAAAGCCTTCCCTCTGAGATCAGGAACAAGACAAGAATGCCCACCATCAGCACTCCTATTTAACATCATCTTAGAAGTACTTTCTCAAATACTGAGGCAAGAAAAAGATATAAAAGCATCCATATTGGAAAAGAAGAAGTAAAAATTTCATTATTTGCAGATGACATTATCCTATACATAGAAAGGCCTGAGAAATCCACAACAAAACTTCTGGAACTTATAAAGGAGTTCAGTAATGTTGCAGGCTATAAGATCAATGCTCAAAAATTAGTAGCATTTCTGTGCACCACTAAAGAGCAATCTGAGAAGGAAATCAAGAAACAAATACCATTTACAATAGTAACTAAAAGAATCAAATACCTAGGAATAAATTTAACTATAGATGCAAAGGAATTATATACAGAAAACTACACAACAATGTTAAAGGAAATCAAAGAAGACTTAAATAAATGGAAGAACATTTCCTGTTCATGGATAGGAAGACTAAATGTCATCAAATTGTCTATCCTAGTCAAACTAATCTACAGATTTAATGCAATCCCAATAAAAATCAACCATGTATTTTTTTAATGATTTGGAAAAACTAACTACAAAATTTATTTGGAAGTGTAAGAGGCTTCAAATCAACAAAGACATATTGAAAAAGAAAATGACATTGGAGGTATCACACTTCCTGACTTTAAATCATACTACAAAGCTACAGTGGTCAAAACTACATGGTATTGGCACAAAGACAGACATACTGACCAACAGAACTGAATTGAGAGTTCTGATATAAATCCTCACATATACAGTCATTTGATATTCAACAAGAACACCAAGCCCACTCAGTTGGGAAAGAATGGCCCCTTTAACAAGTGGTGCTTAGAGAACTGGATATCCATATCCAAAAGAATGAGAGAGGAACACCATCTCACACTTTATGCAAAAATCAATTCAAGATGGATGAAATATCCAATATGAAAAGGTAGTGTCATTGGGTTAGGGTGTGTGTTGGGGGTGCATTCAAGATGGGTCACATCTGGAGTAAGCTTCTGGGGAGTGTGTGAGTGTTCATCCTGTCATAATGTGTATTCAGAGAGTGGGGACCCACAAGGTGGTGGGAAGAAGATGGACCCCAATCTTTGGGAGGACCAATTCACCCAGAAACAGACAGGTGGGTGTTTCTTAGGAGCAAGGGTGGATCCTAACAGGGGAGGATAATCATCCTGTCAAGTCCTATTGTTGCATGTAACTATGAATCTTGTTATCCAATAAGTCAAGACAGGGAGGTGTCATGTGCCCCAGTGGGATGGAGAGGAAGGAACAGAAAAGATAAATGGGGTATTTAGTGGTCAGGGGAAATGTTTTTAATTACCTTACAGTAATGGACCCAGGACATGGTAAATATCATCAAGAATTATTAAAGTGTACCATCTAAATTGTAAACTATACTGTAAACCATTGACAATGTTTAGTAGCTATGTTTCACTATCTGTATAACAGTAATAACATTGCTATCATCCACATAAAAAGTTTTAATATGGGGTGAGGAAAGGGGGAGGAGGTTGGGTATATGAGAGTCTCTAGTATTCTGTGTGTGACTTTGCTGTGACCTAAAACTTCTTTGAAAATTAAATGAAAATTTGGGAGACACTGGGGTGTGAGAGGGGGAAGGTACCATGGTACAGACTGGACACCCAATAATGCAGTGATAAAAGGGAAAAAATAATAATAATTTTTAAAATTTTTTCCCATTTTTCAAATGTCCCAATTCTTTAATTATATTTTATTTTTAATTTTTTTTGAGTTTCCATGTATTTTATCTCTTACGTTTAAGTTTATCATTATTATTTCATTTTCCTATTAATTATATTTAGTTATTATATGGGCTTCATCTTCAAGGAAGGTTTAGATCACAGAAGGGTTACAATGGGGGCTGCAGAGGATCCTTGATGGGGGTTGTCTGGGATGGGGAATTCATGGGAGGAATTTCATCTGAATATACATGAAAGATATACAAAATTGTCCAAATGTCAAGGGGTGGGGCATGGTTACAGAGTCTGGACAATCACTCAATAAATGAGGGAATACTGAATTCCCAGCCTGGAAAGCTCTGCCACATTCTCCAAGGGAGCAGCAACAGTTCCCCAAGTGCAGGGGCAGTGTCTGGCAAAGGAGAATTGTCCACTAATGTGTTCTTGTTATTGATGACTAGCCTTATGAATCTTTGCTCTTGTAATTGAAACTTGGGCTACTGTTATGGGGTGCCTAAGGGTTACCACCTGAGAACCTCCTTGTTGCTCAAATTTGGCTCCCTCTAAGCCAAACTCAGCATTTGAATGCATTAACTTCCCCCCAGTGAAGGACATGACTCTCAGGGATAAGCCTCCCTGGAAAGGAGGGATTAACACCAAGTCCCATCTGGCAATATCACTGGAAAAAGACCTTGAATAAAAGGGGAAAAAGGTAAAGACAATGGAGTTCATGTGGCTAAGAGACTTCAAAGAGAGTCGGGAGTTCACCCTAGAGGTAACGCTTATGCACACCTCAGTAGGATCTCATAGAATACCAAAGTGGATATCATTCCACACAAAGGTGCTCCTGAGGGCTCTGGATACACCCAGGTTCTATATAAAGGGGGTTAGCTCCAGAGATTGATGCTTTATCAGTGGGCTCTACTTGGGAATCTGTGCTCCTGAGAGTGACAGAGTTGGACTCAAGTAAGTCCTCTCTGCACATGGTCCATCAGTCTCGTGTATTCAAACCTATATGTGATGCTGGAGTTTGTAGGTGTACTTCCAGAGACTGGACCCTTTGGCCTGCCCATGTGCCAGCTGTGCCTGGAATCTCAGTGGAGCTGCAACTCCTACTCTACAGCTCAATGGACTCACCCAAGTCACCTGGTGAGGAGATGATGATGGACAATGGCCATCCCAGGGAATGGAGAGAGTCTGCAGCTACAGGAAGAATAATCTCATCATATCCATGAGATATAAGCCCCCTCTCACTTGGAGGTGGAGTGGACATCACCATCCCAAACTCCCCAGGATTCTGTGAAGAGTTATGGACTACAGTGAACTCAGTGGTATTCTGTTATAGACATAGTGTGATTCAAGCAATGGAAGAAAATACATTAGTGTGGTGGAACCAGTGGCACTGGACACTTTTGGGGCAGGGAAGAGAAAAGCAGTTGTAATACAGGGGCTTTTTCAGGACTTGGGAATTATCCTGAGTGACATTACAACAACAAATATAGGCCATTTTACATCAGCATATAACATGCAGAACTGTGTGGGAGAGAGTGTGGTCTACAACGTGAGCTATCGTTCATGCTTAATGGCAAAGCCCCAGGATGTGTATATCCCTTGCAGGTGATGTGCCACACTAATGAAAGATGTTTATGTGGGATGTTATGAGAGGTATGGGAGGTGGGGAACATGATAATCCTTGTAATTCTTGTGTGACATTTATGTAATCTAAGCATCTTTTAAAATATAAATAAATAAATAAATAAATAAATAAATAAATAAATAAATAAATAAATACATTTTTAAAAGTAATGAATAAAAAATAAAAGTCTCAAAATAAAATAGATGTATCAAAGATCTAAATATAAGAGCCAAGACCATAAAGGCCTTAGAAGATAATGTAGGGAAGCATCTACAAGGCCTTGTAATAGGAAATGGTTTCATGAACATCACACCCAAAACATGAACAGCAAAAGAAAAAGTAGATAAATGGTATTGCCTCCAAAATATAAACTTTTGCACCTAAAAGGACATTATCAAGAAAATAAAAAGGTAGCCTATCAAATGAGAGAAAATATTTGGCAACCATATATCTGATAGAAGCCTAATATCCTGCATATATAAAGAAATCCTACACCTCAAAAATGAAAAGACAACCCATTAAAAAATGGGCAAGTGGCCTGAAAGACATTTCTCCAAGGAAAAAATACAAATGTCTAAAATGCACATGAAAAAAATTCTCAACATCACTAGTTATTAAGTAAATGCAAATCAAAACTACAATGAGATACCATCTTACACCCATTAGAATGGCAGCTATTAAAAAAGCATCAAAGTATAAGTGTTGGAGAGGATGTGCAGGAATGGGAACACTCATCACTGCTGGTGGAATTGTGGAATTATCCAGCAACTGTGGAGGACAGTTTGGTGGTTTCTCAAAAAACTAACCATAGATCTTCTGTATGATTCAGCGATTCCACTGCTGGGTATATACCCAGAAGAATTGAAAGCAAAGACACAAACAGATATATGCATGCCAATGTTCATAGTGACAATGTTCACATGAGATAAGTTGGAATGATCCCAGATGCCCATCAACAGGTGAATGGATAAACAAAATGTGGTACATCATACAATGGAATATTACTCAGCAGTAAGAAGAACAAACTGCTAACACATGAGATAGCATGGGTGAATCTTGAAGACCTTATATTGAGCGAAGCATGCCAGGCATTGAAGGATGAACAGTACATGAACTCATTGATGTGAATTAAGGAAATTGAGCAGTCTCAGAGAGATATTGTCTGAAAGATAGTTTTACAAGAAAGAGAAAGAGAAGAGAAAGTTGTGAGCCTTTACTCATATGAATGTAATCTATGTAAAAGTGATAGAGTGTAGTAGTGCATTGAAGGTATAGGACAGGTGGGTAGTGACGTTATTGGGTTTGGTGGTGCAGGGTTGACAGGTGGGAAGATTGGGAAAAGTGGGTTAGAATACCCAAGATACTGGGGGGACATGGGAGAGGGACCAGGTGAACACTTGGGATTTGTGGCTATGGGGTTGAAAGTTCAGAGGTGGGAATGCTCTTATGGCAATATGACAAAGAAGTGTCTGGTTTAGGGTGTTGGTTGGGGAGGCATTTGGGAGAGGGTACACCTGGAGCAGCTTTCTCGGGAATGCGTGAATGTTCATCCTGTCATAAAGTATCAGTGGGTGGAGACCCACATAATGAGTGGGAAAGAATGGACTCTCATCTTTGGGAGGACCAATTTGTTCAGAAATATACAGGTGGGCATCTCTCAAGAGCAAGGGCAGTTCCTAATAGGGGAGGACAACCCAGTGTGTCAAGACCTCTTGCTGCATGTAACAATGAATCTTGTCACTCAATGAGTCAGCCAGTGGGTCATTTTTGCCCCGTTGTGATGGGGAGGTTGGAGATGAATAGATCAAACAGGGGGTATGTTTTTCATTACCTTACAGTGATGAAACAGGACTTGGTAAATATCATCAAAATTTATAAAAGTGTATGGTCTAAAATGTGAACCATACTCTAAACCATTGATAATGTTTAGTAGCTATGTTTCACTATCTGTATATGAATTATAACAATGCTACCATCCACATACAAAAGATTTTAATATGGGGTGAAGAAAGGGGGAGGAGGTTCAGTATATGACAGTCTCTTGCATTCTGTGTGTGATTTTGCTGTGATCTAAAACTTCTTGGGTAACAAAATGAAAAACAGTGAGGCAATGGGTTGTGAGAGGGGAAATTTGCCATGGTATAGACTGGACATAAGATATTGCAGTGATAATATGTAAAATGTCAAAAAAAAATTTATTTTATTTTATTTTTTTTATTTTTCATTTTTTAAATATCCCAATCTTTTAATTTTATTTTAATTTGAGTTTTTTTTAAATTTCCTGTATTTTATCTCTTACATTTAAACTTATCATTATTATTTCATTTTCCTATTAATTGTATTTGGCTATTGTATTGGCTTCATCTTTAAAGAAGTTTTGCATTACAGAAGGGTTATAACTGGGGTGGGAGAGGATCATAGGTGGGGGTTGTCAGGTATGGAGTGTGAAATTGAGGAAGTTTACCTGAACATACAATCAAGGAATATAAAATTGTTCAAATGTTCATGGGACATGGTCACATGGATGGAGAATCACTCAATAAATGAGAGAATACTGAATTCCCATTCTGGAGAGCTCTGCCACATTCTCCAAGGAAGCAGTAATAGTCCTCCAAGTATAGGTGCAGTGTCTGGCAAAGGAGGATGATCCACTGATGGGCCCTTGTTATTGATGACTAGCCTTATGAGTCTTTGCTCTTGAAATTGAAACAGGCTATTGTTATGGGGTGACTAAGGGTTGTCTCCTGAGAGCCTCCTTGTTGCTCAAATGTGGTCTTTCTCTAAGCCAAACTCAGCATATGAATGCATTACTTTCCTCCCAGCATGGGACATGACTCTTGGGGATGAGCCTCCCTGGCACTGAGGAATTATTCCCAAGTGCCAACTGGGAGTATGACTTGAAAAAGACCTCAAATAAAATGGGGGGGGATGTAAAGAGAAATGAGTTCATATGGTTAAGAGACTTCAAAGTGAGTCAGGAGGTCATCCCAGAGGTAATGCTTATGCACACCTCAGTAGGGCCTCACAGGCTTCCAAAGTGGATATCACCCCAAATAGAGGGGCTCCTGAGGGCTATGGAAGCACCCATGTCCTATGTCAGTGTGGATAGCTCAAGAGTTTGGTGCCTTATCAGTGGGCCCTACTTTGGAATCTGTGCTCCTGAGAGTGACAGTTGGACTCAAATATTTCTTCCTTGCACATGGTTGATCTGTCCCTTCTATCCAAACCTATACATGGTGCTGGAGTTTGTAGGTGTACATCCAGAGACTGGAGCCTTTGGGCTGTCCATGTGCTAGCTGGGCCCAGAATCTTGGTAGAGCTGCAACTCCTACTCTACAGCTCATTTGACTCACCCAGGACACCTGGCAGAGAGATGATGATGGACAATGGCCATCCCAGGGGATGGAGAGAGTCTGCAGCTTCAGGCAGGATAATCCCATCCATCTTATCCATGGGATATAAGCCCCCTTCCAATAGAAGTGGAGTGGACATCACCATCCCAGACTCCTCAGAATTGGGGGAAGAGCTATGGACGAGAATAGACTTACTGATATTCTGTTATAGACATATTGTGATTCATGCAATGGAAGAAATTATAATATTAATGTGGAGCCAGTGGCCACTGGATGCTCTGGGAGCAGGGAGAGGGAAAAACAGTTTTAATACAGGGGCTTTTTTGGGACTGGGGAATTGTCCCGAGCAACATTGAAAAGACAAATATAGGCCATTTTATATCATCATATAATATGCAGAACTCTTGAGTACAGAGTGTGATCTACAATGTGAATTATGGTGCATGCTTAATGGCAAAGCCCCAGGATGTGTATATTCATTGCAGGTGATGTGCCACACTAATGAAGGAGGTTTATCTGGGAGGTTGTGGAAGGAGTGTGAGGTGGGGCATATGGGA
>JAKSZT010051490.1:780960-807364 GCA_026826555.1 Tolypeutes matacus
GATAGAGATAGAGATAGAGATAGAGATAGAGATAGAGATAGAGATAGCAAAAGACAGATTTAGCAGGACAGAAATCACAGGTCTTTAGTTTATCAGTCTTGGAAATGATATATCATCACTTTGACCATATTCTATAGATAAGAAGATTCACAAAGTCCAAGAGAAAAAGACTAGACAAGAGCTTGTATACTAGGAGGCAGAGATCCTTGGAAGATATTTGGAGGCTTTCCACAATATAAACTAAAAGGAGGCACTTAATATGACTCTAAATATAATGGGTAGCTATTAAAGGGTTTTAATTCAGATGGCAATATCTGATTTTCATTGACTATCAAGGCCATTATGTCAGAGACAGAGAAAGGAAACCAAGATGATAAATTACTTTTCCATGATCACATCATAAAGAACCATCCCTGTTTTGAGCTGAAATCCCTGTTGTTTCCCATTCCTTCATGTAATTCTTCCATCATTAAAGTTCATGTATTAGTGATCTGTCATGTTAGCTCATGAGTTTTATAGATATTATTCCATATACATCTGTTAAAGTCCCTGGGGTGTGGAAGCTAGAATGATCATTATCATTCTGGTGAGTAGACTTGGGAGACCCAAGAGGCACAATGACTTGTCCAGGTTCACAGATATGGCAGGAAAGGAGACAGGGCTGAATCCAGACCTATCTCCTCAATACTGGTATCCTGAATTTCTCAGGTCTTTCTTGGGCACTGCAGGGAGGACTGTGTTTGCATAACTGTATAGTTAAATTGATGACATGAGAGAGGAGGATGAAGAGGCATCAGGTTTAGGAGAGGTTTTGTCCAAGGAATAGGACAGGTAATGGGGTCCCAAGAAGTAACCTCACTCCTTGGAGATATAAACAAGCAGAACTTGGAACCCCAGTAACCAGGCACCCACATTCTAGAGAGAGCCTGCAATCCAGCTCACTTGAGCATAAATGCTTGGGAGAACAAGGTGTTTTCTTATTGTTTCCCAACATCACAGGCTCTCACCTCAGGAAAACTGGAAGGGAGAGCTTTTTTTAAAAATGTGGGAATGGAATTCATTCAACCCCCACCACAGAAGACTCTGGCCTTTGACAAAGGGACACCCAAACATAAGATAAGTATCACAAGGCAGGGAAATGAAGGCTGGGCAAATATTCTGATCCTTCCTGGGCAGCCCCACAGCACTTCCCACTCCCATTGTGCTTGAGTTAGGGAGGGATAAACTGTTGGAAGGGGCATAAGAGTGGACAGACATTTGGCAGGAGCTGGTTTTCTAGAAGGTTGGAAGCCTGGTTGGTCCATGATAACAGCCTGCTCATAGCTGGCAGGGTGGGAAGGAGAGTGCTGGTTTGGTGATCATCTGCCCAGACATTAATCTGCAGGCTAGGCGTCAACATCTCATCTCTTTTTCTCAAGGGCTGGAGGTCAGTGTATTAGCCAAAGGGGTGCTAATGTGAAATACCAAAAATGGGTTGGTCTTTATAAAGGGTATTTATTTTGGGGTAGAAGTCCACAGATACCAGGCCATAAAGCATTAAGTTTCTTCTCACCAAAGTTCATTGCCACATGTTGGAGCAAGACAGCTGTCAGCATTTGCCAGGGTTCAGGCTTCTGGGGTTCCTCTCTGCCTGGGGGCTGAGTTTCTCTCTGGGCTTAGCTCCTGTTTCCTCCACAAAGTCAGCTGTATACGATCAGGTGAATGGCTTGCTTCTCTTCTCCTGGTGCTTTCTTTCCAACATCAAAACTGCTTCTCAAAAGACTGCTTCAACTCTGTTCTTTGCCTTGCCTTTTATATTCAATTCCTCACCCACCAAGGGGTGGGGCTCAACACCCTAATCATAACCTAATCATGCCCAGATTAACTGATCAGTTTACTAGCATGATCCAATTATATTTTTGGAATTCATAATTACATCAAATTCCCCAACTGTACAGTCAGTACAGTGTTCTGTTTCTAATTCAGGGAGAAGAACTCTATAAAGAGTCATCCCTGACAACCAACTGATAAGGGGAGTGGACTTTGGGTCAGGTAGGAGGGCTTCTGTCTTTGCTGAGCAGTGGGGAATGTGAGTGGGGTGCTCTGACTGAGGAAGAGCAAGGCTGAACCTTTTGTCCCACACATCTGATGGTTTTCACCAGAAGGCTGATCCTAGAGCCTTCCCCCTATAAGGGCAAAGGTGTCAAAGAGAGCTGTGGATGATGCTCAGGGCACACTGGGGAGAAAAGGGAGGCTGGGATCTCAGAAACAGACTTTGGGAGAATCCTTCCCCACTACCACCACTTCTAGGTCATTCTTGCCCCATCCCTGCATTCCCCCACCCCACAATTGATGGTCAGGACAATGAGGTTTGATAAGAAACTGGTTCAGAAGTCTTCCTGGAAAATTAGTCATGGATTTTCAGTTGCCTGTGGGTGTGGATTAGGCTATACCCCTGCCCATCAGGAAAATAGTGTTAGTGGGAAGAAGAGACCCACCTGTCACCTGCAGAGAATAAGGAGCACATTGCACTCAAGCTAGAGGTTAAGTTGCAATGAGGGCCCAGGGAGGCCTGGGGCAGGAAAATGGATTCTGCTTTTCTCCCTTATCTTTGATACTTATGGAGCATCTATCATGTGCCACTGCAGTGCATAGTGGAGACAGGCCAACAGAACTCCTGGAATGTAGGTTTGAAGGAGATTTCACAGGGCATAGCATCATTCTCTAAAACATGGGTATGTTTATATTTTATATTGTTTATATTTTCAATTATTAAATGTACAAAATAAAGTTAAAAATAATAATAAAAAACAAAAAATATGGGTTTCTGTAAAAATCACATTAACAAGGACCATTTCTTGACCTAGAAAAGTGGCTTCTTCTTTACAGCTTTGAAGCTGTAAAGAACCTTCTTCTGGTGAAGAGGTTTCTATGACCACCCATTAGGAAATTGTAGCTTTCAAGAGAAACTCTGGAATTGCATCAGCAGTAACTGGGGGAGAGTGAATGGAGGAATGTAAACATATCAAAATTTATAATGTGCAAAGAAAAAGGCCAGAGGAAGATTATTAGCAAATGGCCTAAGTGCACAAAATGCTGTGCATCAGCAGTCCCCTTCAAGGGGTCCTATGATCCATCCTTTCTCTTAGATTTGAATCCTTCTGGGATCTTGGTCTCTGATCTCATAATTCCTTTTTCTGCTAATTCTTTCTGGTGGAACATTTTTGATACAGCTTCCAAAACTATAACTGACTTCCTTTCATAAGCTTTACTCCTCTCTGTGAACTGTCATTTCTAGCATCCCTGAAATTCCTTGCACAATTTGTTTTAACCCAGAAATTCCCCCAGAAGGCTGCCAGCCTCTCTGCCAGGTCCTTAGAGACCACTCCCCTCTGACTGGGCCCTGATGACTCATGGTGAACTCAGGTGTCTTGATCAGTGTCCTTATACCTTGTCATTGGAGGATAACTCACTCTTTTCCTCACTGGCCAAGGTGATGTGTTTCCCAAGTCCACTATCTGTGGAGTTCACCATTTTATACACTCAGTCATGTTGTTATTGACATATCCTAAAAGAGACACTAGGCCCCAAGCCCTTAAATCTCACAGCCCCTGTGATGGTCTTTGTCCTAAGTCTTGCTATGTGGTTATGCCCAGAAGATAGGAACCAAAATGCTGGAGAGAGTTGAAATATGTGATATGTTAGTGGTGGGGGAAGGAGGTGGTCACTAGCACTGATGATCCACCAACCCAGAGGGCATAGCATTACCAATTAAACACTGCAATCCTTCCAATCCAGGTGGTTGAGTTCCTGCCCTGAGTTCACCTGAGGGTCCTTTCTGGGCTTCCTCATGAGCTGTACATAAAGGGTCCACCCCTGGCCCTATCCTGTGACTCCAGGACCCTGACTCAGATTCCAGCATCTACCTTTTTAAGGATTTTGAATATCATCCCTTGACTCCATCTAAAATGGGGAGGTCCATATCAATTGTAGGGTGATTCTTAATTTTCAATTTTGGACATTTCCCAGTTATCTCCCATTTCCCCAAGGCTCCAGGTGTCACCCAGTCACCCATGGTGACCTCTCCAGGACAGCTGAGGGGCAGAGCACAAACCCTAGCTACCAACAGCCCAGGCCATTGGTGACATGGCACAGTCATCCACAGACATGATTTGTTAAATGAATGACAGGTACAGATGTGCTTTCCCTTCAAAGACAGAAGTGCCAGGTCTGAAAGCTCTTCTATGACATGGAGGAAGTCATTAGTATCTGAGGAGTTTTACCTACATAGTTGGTAGGCTACTGAGAGCAGAGACATCATGTAGATACATGTACTAAAGCTAGTGCAAACTGATATGGCAGAGGATGGAGTTTTGCTGCATCTTTGGGCTTCCACTGGCCAAGGGTGCAGTGAGAGTCACCCTGCAGAGGTCCACATTTAGGGGGAGAGTCCACTTCAGTCTCTGACAGGGAATCCTCCTTTTAAGCTGAGACTCCTGGACCAACAAGAAAGCCCAGCTGGCCAAGGTAACACACTGGCTCAGGGTGCCCCCTGCTCAGGTTCTGCTGTGTGGGACAGGAGGGCCCCATTGGACTTGATTCCCCATGGGAAGGGGTTATGACCATTACTGGCAGAAAGTGGGTGTTCTAAGCAGTGACTGTTGGGCTAGGGGAAGGGAGGGAGTGAGGTGGCTTGAAGTCTCCTGGGGCTGCACTTCCTCAAAAAAAGCTGTCCTCCAACAGGTCTAGGTCTCAGGTCTCTTGCTGTGGGCAGTGTGGTTCCTTCTGCCTGGATTCTGTATGAGGGTCAATGGTTCAGTGGTTTTTTCTAGGGTTCCATTCTGACAGAACCCTCCCCTACTGGTTCAGGAGGAAGAAGTCAGCAAAGGCATGGGTGAATCTACAAGGTTTTGCAAGCATCCACTCCCATCTACTTATTGAGTGCACACAAATATCTATGAGGAGACCTGAGAAAAGGAGGCCCTTTCTGCCCCATCCACCTTTGACTGATGGCCATTGGGTTACCCTGTCACATGGGCTTTGCAATCAAAACTTGCATCAAATCAACCTGAACATTGACTGAAGGCTCTCTAGGGGAGGTTGAGCTTCTTGTCAGCTTCTGTGTCCACTGAGGGCCTGACCAGGAGTGCCACACCTCCAGTACTGTTGAGAAGTTCTAGATGATTTGGAATATCACAATCATACTAAGTGAATCTAAGGATTCTTTCCCTAATCATGTATGTGTGCTTTTCCATGGAGATAAATCTTTATAGCTGTCCAGAAATTACCATTTATACATTTTAATGAGAGAACTCAATTTAAATAAAAAACATATCTAGAATACTTTCAGTTTTAGTTTAATTCTGTGAATACACAAGACAAAGTAAGTATTTAACTTTCTCAAACTGGATATTAATTTACTTAATTTCAAATACTTGATTCCTCTAACTTGAGGGTAAAGACTGTGTTAAAGAAGGCATGCTCTTATTAGATGTATCTTCACTGTCATCTGAATTAATCAGAGTATGTCTTCTAGGTTACAGGACTAATGACATTATCAACTGCATAAAGAGAGTCCTCCAAGAAACAGTCTTTTTCCTAGAACAAGAAAGGTGCTTTGAGCACTGGAAGGTGGAAAGCATGATCAATAAGTCTTCTCTTCTTGCATTTTTGGCCTGTTTGTGTTGTCAATATGGAAGAAAATTTTAACCACTAGGAAGCAGTCTATTTATTTTGTAAATGATTTTGTTAATCAGAATATAATTGTTGGATTTGACTGCAGGCATTTATGCCCAGGCTTTCTGTGGTTAGGTTAGGTTACTGTGGACATACAGTTTCTCTGGATTCATAATTCATTAGTACTTATCAAAGGGAAACTTGTCTAAGATCATTAAGGGTGTAGTTTTATACAATTATGCCAGTAGGAAGGACAAACAAAGAAACAAATAAATGTATAATGATAAATTACATGTGTGACCTAAAAAAAGGAACTCTGTTGTTGGATATGTATCCACATCTTAGTCAGGTTCTGTGTCCAATTGGTCAAGGACAAGGCAGATAATTGGACTCACTCCTATTGGAGAGATGTTGTAAATACTCAGAAGAACATGAGAAATGTTCTCAGTATGATTCTGTTGAGGTGACTTTATGTGGATTATACTGGACAATAAACATCAGGTGAACTAGAAGCTGATATTTGGATAGTGAATTCAATTCTATGAAGCTTTCTGTACAGTAGGAGAACTTGCAATGGGGATGTAATTGTGTAAACAAAGCATATGAAGAGGAGATTTTGACAATGGGGTGGAGATGCTCTGATTATCAAAAGGGTAGATAGTATTCAGGTAAAATTTAGGTGTAAGCCTTAAGAAATCTGAACTGGGGAGACAGGAAGACAAACTCTGGCTGTGTTTTTCAGCCATGTAATTCTTAACATTACTAAAGATTTCTGAAAATTTGTTTATTTAATTTGTTAAATAGGTAAGTAGCTTTAATCAGCAGGTTACTGTGAGGATCAAATAATAAAACATGTAAATATCCAAAAAACATTTAAGACAACCATTGTTTTTCTGGGCTCAGGTACAAATAGGTAAGTTAATCTGACTTCTGTTTCTGACAAATATCATCATTTGTCCATGAAATGCATGTACTTATTGACAGTGTTGTAGGGGAGATGACTCTTTACATTTATAAATTATGAAATGCAGGCATGTTACAGCTGAGGGTAATTAATATAGGATAAGATTTAGCTGCCAATTTACTAAAATATCATATTGTGAAAAATGATTTTTCTCCCATATTATTCATTCTATATTTATTTGGCCATCCTAATCTCTGGAGATTGTGAGACATTATAATCCATGTACTTCCAATATTTTCTGGCACATAGGATTTTCAGGATTAGATTTGTAAGATGGGAGCCATTGATCACTTAAAATAAAAAAAGTCCTGGAATTGATCAAACCCATAACAAACTACATTTTTTTTTTTTTTTTTTTTTTTTTACTATTTAGGGTGATAGCCAAGTCCAGTGGGACAAAATCTAGAATACAATGTTGAGAAAATGATAGTTTGACATCCCATGTGGAAGATCCAAGATAATTTAGGGCAAGTGTACCATCAAAGGACAAGGTTAGGATAAATCAAGGAGGAAATGAGAGTCCAGTGGGCTGGGATGGATGTGTCATAAGCCAGGAATATTTGTATCTGAGAACTTTGAGTGGCTTCTCCAGAGGTGGAGACCTGATATTTAAGAATCAGGGAGGAAATTGAAAATCTCTGAACACCATGGGATCATGAATGTATAAAACTCAATGACTTTAATGTTCTTATCTGTAAAATGAGGTTATTCATATCTTCTTATTTATTCAGAGTAGCCAAGTCCTTCTTATTCTTTACCCTGGGAGGGAAGGACCCTCACACTTTTCTTCATGCAGTACACTTCATGTTCCTGTTGATTGGCCTGGGGATACTTACAGGTGAATGGTTGGGATTCATGACAGGTGGGTCTGGAAATTGGGGGCAAGACCAGAGTCTCATAGCTTCTTTCTCCATTCTCAACTTTGTTCACCTACTGCTTATATGGTTGTGAATGAAAACCTAGAGTGTGACAGTTGACAGTTACACTATTGACAATGCAAACACTGGTGAGTAGGGAATTCTTCTTTCTACTGGAATTGCCCATGTGTTGGCAGCAGATGGGCAAGTTTGTCCTATTGGCATGGATATTCTAAGCTCATTTAGGAGATATTCAAGGATCTGAGCTGCAGTTCAGTTTATCCAGGCCTCTTGAATGGTAATGGATATGTTAGGGGTTGGTCAATAAATAATCTCTTTCCCAACATTACACAGATTTGTTCCAGACTCCACTAAGGCTCTGTATTTACTGGAGAGATAAGTTTTTTTCTCAACCAGCCCATTTTTTGATGGATAAATAAAACACCCATTAATCATGTTAATGCCTGCAATTGGCTTTGCCATGCAGTGAACATTGGTGATAGAGTTGAGTAAGAGCAGAAATACATAGTCAGTAGGGGACTGGCATTTCAGCATATGAATTCAATCAATGCAACATTACAGGGCTGTGCATTGTTGGGAGGAGCAACAGTGAGGGTTAGCTAATAGAAGGAATAAAGGAATTTATTTCCCCCAATTTGTAATTTCTTAAAGTATTGATATATGTTTTCACTTTTTGAAAACTTTTCAAAAAAGATAACTAAAATACTCCTACTTGGTCCCATTAGCCCAATTTCCAAATTTGTATATAAGCTTTATTCAAACATCATAAATGGGAAAAATGATAAGGAGTATTGTTTCTTTAATTTTGGAGTGCATTCAGGAAAAGGATTATAGGATACAGAGTAAAATACATGGCCCTGTGAAGTAAAATTGGAAAGGCAGAATGGATCAAGAGGTGGTGAAGATCCAAGAGATACAATGAACATGGGTATTTGGAGGTCCCAAATTAAGACTGGAAGGTCTCGTACCCCTGGAAAGTACAAGCTAGGACTATCCTAGAGTACAGCAGTCTCAATGGTTTATGGTTTGTCCTGCTGAACTGTCTGTACCTTTTGATGAACACCTGAGTTGTATAGGGTTGAGTAAGGCAGCACATACTGATCCTAAGGTCTGCAAGATACATGTTTGGTTCTGTGGAATGCTGGACTTTCTGCAAGGTTCTCTGCCATTTTAATGAATAATAGACCTATGACTTATGTTCAGATAGGAAGCATTTTACACATAAGCTCATTGGCTCTTTCAAAACTCAAAACAGGCTGTGAAAAGATTTCATAGAAGAGATAGGAGGCAATTTAGGGGTATAATCTAACCATAGTTATGATTTATATGTGGCAAATTATAGATATTGTGTGACTTTTTATGAGTCTGTAAATTTACTTGAAATTGATGGAAAATGGTGCTTTACTTATGAATACTATAGTGCAAATTTTATAACACCATTTGGAAATTATAATGATCAGTTTATTACAAAATTTCAAGGTAATATCATACCCCATGTCATGTGATATTCTTTTATAATAGATTTTTTTATACTAAAAGTTGTGAAATTGCAAAACAAACATGGGTAACCACATGCAAGGCTCCCATACCTCACCCCACCACCAATACCATGCATTATTTTAAAATATTTGTAACAAATTTCATGAAAGAGCATCATCAAAGTATCACTACTCACTATAAACCATATCTTACACTTGGTATTTTCCCCAACCCACACTATTTTTTTTATTTATAATCCATATATGATTTATCTAAAGTGTACAATACATTATTATTTTGTATAATCACAGAGTTGTGCATTGATTTAAATCAATATTAGAGCATTTTCATTATTCCAAAAAAGAAAAACAACAAAAAGCAAACCATTATCATGTTCATATTTTAGCACTACTAATTATATATCCTATCATGTGTTTTCACCATTTCTATTCATTTCTGAACATTTACAACTTTCTACCAAGTCTGCACTGATCAAACCTCAGCTTTCCATTTTGTAAACACATACTCTTCTCTGATGATTTATATTCTAGCTATTATTTCCAAAAATTTGTTCATTATATTTAGTTCATAATAGCAAAATCATAAAATATTTGCCCTTAGTGCTTGGCTTGCTTCACTCAGGATCATCCATATTTTCATATAATTCAGGACTTCAATTCTTCTTGTAGCTGAACAATATTCCATCATGTGTTTATACCAGTTTATCCATTTGTCACTTGATGGACACCTAGGATGTGTCCATCTTTTGACAAATGTGAATAATATTGCTATAAACATCAGTGTGTCGATGTCTTCTCAGGTACTCGCTCCCACATCTTCTACGTATTTATCCAGCAGTGGTATTGCTGGCTCATGTGGCAGATCTATACTTAACTTCCTTTGGAACAACCAAACAGTTTCCACATCTTCTGTACAATTTATATTCCCATGAAGAGTGAGTAAGAGTTCCTATCTCTCTACATCCTCTCCAACACTTTCAGTTTTCTTTTTTTTTTTAATAGTGGCCATTATAGAAGGTGTGAAATGATATCTCACTGTATATTGATTTGCATTTCCCTAATAACCAGTGATGTTGAACATTTTTTTCATGTGTTTTACATCATTTTGTATCTTCCTTAGAAAAATGTTTATTCAGGTCTTTTGCCCATTCTTTTAACAAATAAATTTTATTGGTACATATTAATAAACCATAACTCCATCCAAAGTGTAAAATCAATGGTATTTGGTGTAATCACACATTTGTGTATTCATCACTTCACTCATTCTTAGAGCACTTTCATTATTCCAGTAATAATAACAAACAAAGAACAAACAAAACTCATCAACTCCCAATCTCTGTGTGCTTCCCTTCATGTAATAGCTGCTGTTCGTTTTCCTTCTTTCTGGTATATTTGTATTTATATTTTGCAAAAACAATCTTATATACGCAATAACACCCATATTCATGTTTTACATGAGGTTTTACTGTCATAGACCATTCCATGTTATAGTTTTTAGCTTTTCTTCTAGTCATATTCATGAATTTAGACTTTCCCTTTCAAGCACTGTCATACCCACACAATAGCACTTCTATTATTATATGCTTTCACCATTTCTGTTCATTTCCAAAGATTTACAAACAATCATTTTACCAATTCTGCACAGATTAAACTTCAACTTTTCATTCTCTACCCTCCTATTTCTTGGTGACCTATATTCTCATTATGAACTCCATGATTTTACACAATATATTTAGCTCATAATAGCACAATCATACAGTATTTTTCTTTTTGTGTCTGCTTGCTTCACTCAACATAACATCCTCCAAGTACATCCATGTTGTCATATGCTTGAAGACATTATTTCTTCTTACCACTGCATAATATTCCATCGTGTGCATACACCACAATTTCTATCTCTTCATCAGTTTGCCCATTTTTAATCTGGTCACTGGTCTATTTATTTTTGAGTTGTAGGACTTCTTTATATATCAAGGATATTAGACCCTTGTCAAATGTGCAACTTCCAAATATTTTCATCCATTGAATAGGCTACCTTTTTACCCTCTTCTCAAAAGTCCTCAGGGTTTACACAAGAGTTTAATTTTGAGGAAGTATAATTTATCATTTTTTTTCTTTTGTTACTCATGCTTTGCATATAAGGCTTATAACAGCCACAACTACTACAATGTTTTATAGATGCTACCCTATATTATCTTCTAGGTGTTTTATGGTACTGACTTTTATGTTTAAGTCTTTGATGTATTTTGAGTTACATTTTTTATAGAGAGTGATTTAGGGGTCCTTTTTCATTCTCTTGGTTATGGATATCCTGTTTTCCAAGCAACATTTGTTGAAGAAACTGTTCTTTCTCAGAAAAGAAGATTTGGTAAGCTTATAAAAAATCAGTTGACCATAGACATGAGGGTCTTTGACATTTCAATTTGATTCCATTGATCAATCAATGTGTCTATCTTTGTGTCAAAACTATGCTATTTTGACCACTGTAGATTTATAATATACTTCATTGTCAGGAAATATGAGTATCCCAACGTTGCTCTTCTTTCTTAGAAAGTTTTCAGCTATTCAGGATCCCTTTCCCTTCCAATTAAATTTGTTAATTGACTTCTATTTCGATAATGTAAGCTGTTGAAATTTCAATTGGTATTGCATTGAATATATAAATCAATTTGGGTAGAATTGACATCTTCATGATGTTTAGTTTTCCAATACATGAACATAGAATGTTCCTCCATTTGTTTAGGTTTGTTTTGATTTCTTTTAGCTGTGTTTTGTAGTTTTCTGAAAACAGATCCTTTACATATCTGGTTAAAGTAATTCCTAGATATTTGAGACATTTTGTTGCTATTGTAAATGGATTATGTTTTATTTCCTACTCAAATTTCTCCTTGCTAATGTATAGAAACACTACCAATTTTTGTGTGTTCATCTTGTATCCTACCACTTTGATGAACTCATTTATTAGTCCCAATACCCTTTTTGTGACTATTTCAGAATTTCTTGAGTGTAGTATCATGTCATCTGTGAATTATTTGAGTTTTACATCCTCTTTTCAACTTTGGATGACTTTCATAACTTCTTCCTAATTACTCTAGCTAGAACTTCTAGCACAATGTTGAATAACAGTGGTGACAGTGGACACACTTGTCTTGTTTCTGATTATAGAAGGAAAGCTTTCAACCTCTCTCTATTGAGTAACATGTTGGTGGTGGTATTTTCATATATGTGCTTTATTATGTTGAAACACTTTCCTTTTATACATATCTTTCAAAGTATTTTTATAAGAAATGTCCTGGATTGGTCTAATACCCTTCTGCATAAATCAAGCTGATCATGTAATTTTTCTTTGATTTTTTAATTTGTTGTATAATGTTAACTAATTTTCTTCTGTTGAACTACCTTGCATACCATGAATAATGCCCACTTGATCATGATATATAATTCTTTTAATATTCTCTTAAATTTGATTTGCAAGAATTTTGTTGAGAATTTTTGTATCTATATTCATTAGAGATTGGACAATAATTTTCTTTACTTGTAGTATCTATTTTTAAACAAATAAATTTTATTGATACATATTAATAAAGCATACAATTTATCCAAAGTGTACAATAAATGGTATTTGGTATAAGCACATAGTTGTGTGTTCATCACTTCAATCATTATAAAGCATTTTCATTTCAATAATAATAATAAACAACATACAGACAAACATACAAAAAAACAAACATTCTTTCTGCCCCTTTTCCATTCTCTTCTACTTCTGGGAAACCAATAATGTGAATGATTGTGTGTTTTATATTGTCATTCAATTCCCTGAGACTATGTTCCATTTTTTCCATTCTCTTCTCTTTCTGTTCTTCTGTGTTTTCCAATTCAGAATTTCCACCTTAGAAGACAGTAATTCTGTCTTCAAGCAATTCAAATCTTCTCTTTGGATTTTTAATCCAGTGGATTCTAGTGGATTTTTAATCTCATTCATCATGTCTTTCATTCCCATAAAGTCTGTAACTTTACTCTGCAGGCTTTCAAATTGTTCTTTATGCCTTCCCAGTGTCTTCTTAATATCCTTTATTTCTTTAGTCATATTTTCTTTAAATTCTTTGAAGTGATTTAGAAGAGTTGTGTGGTTATCACTGGTTAACAGTCCTAAATCTTCTATCTCTTCAGAATATTTGGTTTGTTCTTTTGGCTGGGCCATCTCTTCCTTTCCTAGCATGGCTTGTGATTTTTTTGCTGCCATCTAGGCATCTGAATATGTTGGTGAATTTACTCTGATGACCAATTTATCTTTCTTTTTTATTATTCTTTATTCACAGCTCTTCTTTGATATTTGATTTAACTTACTCTCAGTCTTTAAAATTGCCCAGCTTAAGTTTTCAAAATCAGGCCAGTGACTCACTAGTGGGTCACAGATTTTCTTCTAGGGGCTGGATATAGACAGCATGAATAGTTTTGTTCACGCAATTTCAATAACTAATAGCAGATGATGCTAGTGAAGGTACATTTCCAAGGAGGTGTTTCCATCTTGGCTTTCCTGTGTTCCTGTGTTGAATATTCAGATTGAAAATTGAAGGCAGGCCCTGCTGGTCAAATCCACTGAAGAAAAGCCCCTTGATCCCCCCTCCTATTTCCCTTGAAAGAGATGACAGGGAGGAAGATGTCTCGTCCACTTTCAGTGGGCTGTACTGATTCAGGAGTTTTACTCTAGCTTAATATCTCAGGGTGGGGGAGTGAAGTCCTTCCCAGCCACCACAGGGGCTTTGTAACTCACATTTGTCATTTTGACTTCTTCAAATCTCTGTCCCCCACCCTCCTGGGAGTTGTGTAGCTCTGTTTGTTCTGCTGAAACCAAATCAAGTCCCTCAGACAGGTTTTGGCTCTTTCTCCATTATTTTTGTAAAAGCATTCAGCTCTGCAGGTTAGTCCATTGCAATCTTTACACAATTTGCCCTGTAGTACAATTTTAAATATTCAGTATGTGCATGTGTTTCTGTGTGTGGAATGCAGATAACCATTCAGCACTGAGAATGATATGACTTGAAACTCAAACTCTGTTTGAGCTTTCTATAAACAGTCACCACATCCTCTGTGCTGCTCTCAAAACATTATACCCTGGACATTTGTAGAGATGGCCTTTTCTGAACCTGAATGTCCATGATATTTTTAGGAGTTTGTAAACTTGAAAGATCTAATTATCAACTTCACCCAGGAAGAGTGGGCCCTGCTGAGCTCATCCTAAAGGAAACTATTCAGAGATGTGATTTCAGAGAGTACCAGTCATTTGGTCTCATTGGGTAAGTCTCTAAAATTTACCTATTTATCTATGAATTCCTTTATTTTCTTAAGATCCAAAAAGAATTACTTGTCAATATTGTTTTATATTTTTCTTTATTTTATTTTATATACTTTCTATGTATAATATTTTATATTATTTATAACATGTACAACTACCTATAAGAAATCTTTTACTTTACTTACTATTTATAACTAATTTCTACCCCACTAGAATGTAATCTTCTTGAGCACACATTTTATGTTTTTCTTCTACTCAATGTTCAACACTCAGCAGAGTTGGGAATTCAATGAATATTTTCTGAAAGAATAAATACATAGACTATATATTTCATTAATAATTATTATGTTCCAGGGAATTCATGTGATTTCAGGCTATAGTAATAAAAACAAGAGGTATATCCTTTTCCACATAATATGGTTTGGAAGAACTTATATTGGATTATTTTTTAAAATAAAGAACTTTACTGAAAACAGAATTTCTCCTTGTTTGAAAATAGAGTTCTGCAGTATCTCTTTGAACTAGGGCATCAATAACTAGGGGCCCTCACTGTATTTGGGCAGAAGTTTGAGTTAAACCTTTGATGATGAAGAATTGTCAATATTCTGTCTTTCAGGTATTTTTTCCTTCATTGACCTTCAATGATTACCTTATTCTTATTCATTACAGTGCTTTAATGCTGTAGGTACCTCAGAAAAGCATGTTCTTACATCTATTCCATTCCTGTGCATGTGAAACCATTGTATGTAGGACCATTTGGCAAGGTTACTTTGATTAAGGTGTGTCCCACCTCAATCAGGATGGGTCTTTATGCTATTACTGTAGTCCTTTAGAAGAGAATAAAATTCAGAGAGAGAGGGAACCATATGAAGTAAGAAATGAAAATCAATGAAATCCTAAAGAGAAGAAAGAGACCAGGAGATGTCACCATGTGCCTTGACATGCAACAAGTTGAGGACTTAGGGTTGTGAGCAGCCAGCTCCAGAACACCACAGTCTTGGGGAGAAAGTTTTGCCTTAATGATGCCTGTATTTGAACATTTTCATAACCTTAAAATCATAAGCTAATAAATTTCCATTGTTTCAGTCAACCCAGTTCATGGTATTAGCTGAAGCAGCCTAAAAAGCTAAAATGAATTTTGTAATTCATTTCGAATTTGCTGGGGTACTGCTATTGCAAATACCAAAAATGTGGAAAAAGCTTTGGAATTGGGTAATTGGTAGAGGCTGGAAGAATTGTGGGTTGCTTGACAGAAAAGACCTAGATTGCATTGAAGAGACCATTGCTAGAAATATGGATTCTAAAGACACATCTAATAAGGCCTTTGGAGGAAATGAACATATTTTCAGAAACTGGAGAAATGGTGATCCTTGTTTGAAATTGGCAGAGAACTTGACATAATTGATTTCTGATATTGGATAGAAAGTGGACTTTGAGAGTGATGCACTTGTGTATTTCCCTAAGGTGATTTCCAAACTTAGTGTGGAAAGTGCAACCTGCTTTCCCTGTAAGCTCATAGTAATATTTGAGAAGAATGGGATAAGCTGTAAACTGAACTCCTGGGGGTAAAGAAACCAGAAATTGATGGTTTGGAAAATTCTGAACTTCTGTAAAGCAAGTCCCCAGAGAAATCTAATTGTCACTGTTTTATAAAGTCAGGATTAGAGGTGCTGATATCTAAGAAGGATCTATGGAAATTCCTGATAACTTGGACCTCTGTGTGCTACAACCAAAACTGGATAGTTCATTATATCTATATGAATGGAACTACAGTCAGACTGGATTAAAAGGGAGAGGCTGAAGGAAAAATCACTTAAAGGGCAGAGCAATGGATGTTGAGATATGGATCAAAGTCATCTTTGGGATACCAGGCTGATCCTTGTGTGTGTTTAAAAAGTGAGTCTGCCCAGCACTTGGATTGCTGCCCCATTGTTCAGGAAAAGTGTTTCCTCTACTGTTCTGAGAGATTGGAATCTGTTCCCTCAAGATTTCAGACACTCTGGCTTCCATGCCATTGTTCCGAGAGGGTTACACTTAATTCCTGGGGGCTGTGGACGGTCTAGCCACCACCTCAGTGTTCTCACAGAACGACATCATCACCCTGTAGTTTGCAGAGAGCATGACTACTGCACAAGATTTTGGAAGGGTGGGGCTGCCACTTCTTCAGTCTCAGAGGAGAAAACATCATTCCATAGATTTCTCTTAGACCTTGAAATTTAGTCAAGAATGCCTTTCAAACTTTTGGAATTGTTTTGATCCATGGCCCTTGTTTTCCCTTTGACTTCTCCCTATAGAAATTGAAATGTTTATCCTATTCCTCTCCCTCCATTTTATATTGGAAACAGAAAACTTGTTTTCTAGCTTTCCCAGGTCCAGAGATGGAAATTGTGTCCCAGGACTGACCACACACATAGCTTATTTTGATTTTATTTTGTACTAAACACGTTTCTGAAATGACCTAAGGGTTTTTGAGATATTGTGATGGAATGAATATATTTTGCACATAGAAACATGCCCCTTTTTCCCCCAGAGTGTAGAATGTGGTGGTTTGAAGTTCTTTGTACCCCAGAAAAACATGTTCTTAAGTCTAAGGCATTCCTGTCACTGTAAACCCATTGTAAGTAGGGCCTTTTGATGTAATTACTTTAGATAAGGTGTGTCCCACATCATTCAGGTGGGACTGAATCTTGATACTGGAATATTTTATAAGAAAATAAAATTCAGACACACAGAGAGCCATCAAAAGAAAGAATTTGAATCTAGTGAAACCCAGAAAGGTATAGATAAAAGGAGACACTGTCATGTTTTGCAATGTGACAAGCTATGGAGCAAGGGTTACCAGCAGTCAGCTCCAGAATGCCAGTTTTTGCCTTAATGATGCCTTGATTTGGATATTTTCCTGGCCACAAAAGTATAACCTAAAAATTTTTCATTGTAAAAGCCAACCCTTTTCATGGCATTTGCTTAAGTAGACTAGGAAACTAAATCAGTCACCTTCCATGGACTTGATAATACACTATTAATGGCTCAGAACCCAAGATTCCATTAACTTTCCCCCACAACCAGGACACCAAGTTTGCAAATCAGAAGGACATTCCAAGTTGAAATGAGGAGAGGAATTTTGAGAGAAGGACATGGATTTTTTCCAAAACCTGAATTCAGGTGAACTCTAGGAACCTGTGCTTCATGAAAAGGAGAAGCCTGGTCAGGAATTGAGTACGTTCTTGAGCATATCAACTGGAGATTTCCTTAAGGGAGTTTTTTTTTGTTTTTTAATGTACATATTAATATTGGTGACATTTTCCTCAGATGTGGTCATTGTTCTGTTCACATATTAATTTATATTCAAGTGTCTGTGGCTTTGAGGAAATGGATATTTATGTACTACTTAATTTAAACTTCAATGTAAAAGCTCTTACTCATCTTCCACTTAGGTGATTTCCCCTCTCTTTATCTCCCCAACATAAAATATTTTAAATAATTTTTCTTATATTTCAATCTTGAAAATTCATTCTATTTGTGTTTTATAATGTTTTCTACTGCCCAGAGTATCCTTTAATTTGATATTCTTTCCCAGATAAGTGTCATATTTGAAACAATTATAAGGCCATTTGAAACCTTTAACATTTTTATTTCCCTAATGCTAGTCTAGCAAGAAACTTTTTCAGTTGTTTTAGGCAGGGAAACTGGTCTTTAAAAATAGAAGAAATAGGGAAGCGGCTGTGGCTCAATCAGTAGGGCTCCCGTTTACCATATGGGAGGCCCCGGGTTCGGTTCCCAGGGCCTCCTGATGAAGGCAAGCCCGCCCACACAGCGTGGTTAGCTGACCCAGTGAGCACGAGCAGCAAGGGGGGGATAAATGACTAAATAAATAAAATCTTAAAAAAAAAAATAGAAGAAATACTGTCCATGCAACATATTTTCAGAAAAGACACATCTACCATCATGTCATTGGTATGTTCTGTGGGGGTAAAACCTGGTCTTTGAAGTAGATACCTGGGAGTGGAATAAATTGGGAATTCAGTTCATTTAACTGTAAGTTGCTTCTAAGTGCTAATACAGGAAAAGTCTGTGATAGTGTGAATTTAGGGAAAAATTAACTTGAACACAAACATGTAATGTGGGTTTTTATAAAATATAATTACATAAACATGGCTCATGTAGTTAATCTTTGAAACATAATAAAGTCTTCAAAACTGATGAGAGCTCTGCAGTTGGGATACTACAAAAGTGAATATCTCTTTGCATGCAAGAGAATAACATGCTATGTAACTGCCATGGGAAGGATTTTAATTGGAGACTATCACTGGATGATTAGTGTAGAATTCATATGAATATGAATGGATTTTTATAGAGAAAGCTTTTATGATTTCTCCTTTGCTTCTCAGAAGCAGAACTCACATACTTAAAAGAATTGTATTACATTTAGCCATTTGCTAGAAGGTTTTACTCAAGAGATCCAGTGTCACTCAACATGTGTTAACTCACAAGGGAAAGAAACCCTACTTCAGCAATCTATTTGAAAAGGCCTCAATTGCCAGTCACCTTATAATCAGCAAAAACATATTTCCAATAGAAGTAAATCATATCAATGTCATGTAATTGATAAATCATTTATTCAATGCTCTGGCTTACATAGTACAATAGAACTCACATTGGGAAGAAACTGTATGAATGCCATCTATGTGGGAAAGCCTTCACTCAATATTGTGCCCTGAGACAACATAAGAAATCTCACAATGGAGAGAAGATTCATAAATGTCATTTATGTGGGAAAGACTCACACTGAAGAGAAACACTATGAAAGTCATCTATGTGTGAAAGCCTTCAATGTTCTGTTTTGAGAAAACATGAAAGAACACACACTTGAAAGAAATCTTATAAATGACATCTATGTAGGAAAGCCTTCACCTGCAATTGTAGACTTAGTCAACATTAGAGGACTCACAATGATGAGAAACCCTCTAAAAAAAAGCCTTCACTCATTGTTCTGTACTGAGGCAGCATAAGAGAAATCACACAGGAGAGAAACCTTATGAATGTCATCTATGTGGGAAAGACTTCACTTATTTTTCTGTCCAGAGACAACATGAAAGAGCTCACATTGGAGAGAAACCCTATGAATGCTATGTATAGGAAAGTTTTCAGTCAATGTTCTGAACTTAGATTAGATGAGAGAACTCATAAATGTTTTGAATATGTAAGAGGTTCCAGCCCTTGAGTTAACTTTGACATACTAGAAAAGTCAAACACAGAATAAATACATTGTAATTAATCTGTAAAAATTATTGTCATCTGAAAACTTCATCAATTTATGCCAAATCATATTGGAGAGAACTGATATGTTACCCATATAGCAGAGCCCTAAGTAGATGGCCTGATGATTCACAACATGAGAGAACTCATATATAATGTAATGAAAATGGAAGAGTTTTCAACCACTGTTTCTAACTGACAGGCTGATAGCTCAGAGAAAAACTCCCTCACAATGAAATGATGCACAATACCCAACATCCAACTCTGCCCCAATGGCATGCAGATGCCCTGCCCACCACCAAGAGAGAAAAAACATCTATAGGATGAACAAGGACACAAAACCCAATATGACTATTCCCCAGATGTCAGGTGGAGTGGCTCATAAGGGCCATGGGATGCATGGTCCAGTCTGAGGGTACAGCTGTTCATCTCCATGCACCAATATACAGAGCATCTAAATTTGAAGAACAAATGGAATACCTGAATAGAGAAATAGGCAAATCCAAAACCTTTGTGTGTGACTATCAACACCTTCTGCTTGCAACAATATTTGTATCCCACACATCAGCCTACACTAACTCCTGGCTTTGTGGTGATACAGTGGTTACAATCTAGGCAATAGCTTCATGAAAATATGACTGCTAATTGTAGCACCTATCTCACCTTGGGTGTATTTCCCCCAACCAACCCTATTTATTTCTACAAATCAATTTTATAGAGACTTAATAATAAAGAATTCACCTGAGTAAAAATGTACAATCCCCATTGCTCTGTGTTCCTCACTTCAATCATTACTAAAGCATTTTCACTATTTCAGTAATACTAACCATTAAAACCAAACACCCAGACACAAACAGAATCACCACCCTTCTCAATCTTTCCGTTTCCCCTGCTCTACATTACTGCTATTTCTGTCTATTCTTGCAATAATATTAACGTGTTTATAAGCAGTTTTATTAAGATGTATTCCCATAGTATGTCGTCTAGCCAAAACCTAAAATTTTTTTTTTCTAAAGCAATTCATAAATTCTTTAGTGTAAAATTGGAAAACAAAAGAGAAAAGAGTTTGAAAGATATTATAAATTTTAAAAGAGAATGTGAAAAAAAAGAGAATGTAAGGGACCTTCCGGGAACCATGGAGCACCATGGCACCGTGCTACTAGCCCCGCCGTCCAAGCCAGGAACCTTTGAGCGCCTCTCCTTGACTGGGGGCTGGGCAGCCAGACACTCCATCTGGCAGCGGTGGGGCGGGAAGTTGCTGATGGGATGGTCCACGCCGGGGTTGGGCGGGATCAAGGCGGACGCCCGCGAGTCTTGGCTCAGAAAGCACAACCACTAAAGGGCATCTCTGGGGGTAGACTAGACACGAACACACCATTGAGCGCCCAGGCTCCTGGTGTGTGTGTTGTGGGGAATCGTTCCTTTGCACCCTGGGTTTTTGCAGAGTTCCTGGCAGAACGATGGTCAACACTGTTGACAGCACCCTGTCCTTCCCTTTCCCTAAAGTCACCCAAGCAACCAACTTTGGAACTGTTACAAGGAATCCTGTACGCAGTACGGCCATGGGTTCCTGGTGTGAAACTCAGTCCAGAAAATCCTCCTGCAGGAACATCGCAGGGTCTTCTCCCAGATCCCACACCTCTCGTGGAACCGAGCCAGCGGTGTTTCACGTGCAATGCTGCAGCTTCTCGGTGGCGGCTGTTGGTTTACTAACCTCCTTATCGAAACGGGTCACAGACTTGCAGGAGTACTGCCTCTCCACAATGTGACAGAAGTTTCAGTAAAATTGGCCTGCCAGTCTTGGCTAGTTGTTAAAACATTCCAGGGGGAATGGAAACTGGAACCTCAGGAATCTGAATGCCCTTCTACACCTGGGGGAAGAGACATATGGTTTAAAATCAAGAATACCGTACATGCTATGTGGGACACACAGAAAGAAAATAAAGAGCAATTGGTGGAAAGAATATTGAAAGATATATTGGTGGGAAACCTCTCAGATGTAATGAAAGGCATGCATATGCACTATCAAGGAACCTAGACAACCCCAGAGAGAATAAAGTCATAGTAACCCATGCCCAGACACATTGGGATCACACAGGAAAATGTCATGGACTAGGAGAGAGTTCTGAAAGCTGCGTGAATAAAGCAATGTGTATTGTGCAAGTGAGTCCCAATAAGATTAAGCAACAATTTCTCAACAGAAATCATGAAGATGGAAATCCAGAAGGCAAAAAGGCAAAGGAAGATGAAATATTCCAAGTGTTGACAGAAAATGATTCACTTCGATAATATTATATCTTGTCAGACAGGCTTCTGAATAGGAGGTGATCATTAATATGGCACTCCCATATTGAAACAATCAAACAAAAAATCCTGTGGGAATTTTTCACCATTATGCTGCCCTACAAACAATTTTAAGCAAGACATTCAGACAGAAAAGAAAGGACACTCAACATTGGGTCAAATTACACAAAAATTTAAGATCTCTGGCAATTTCAATCATTCTTGTAGTTATCAATACCAGTGATAATATATTAGGTTTTTGGTATGTAAGACCATATTTTAAAATTTCTAAATTTCATGTTCATGTACATTAAAGGTAATCTATGCTTTAGGACATACAGAGTATGAAGATTGAACATATAAAAATTACAACAAAAACAGGGGTTCCAGAAGGAAATAGGAACAGTATATGTGTATAAAGAGTATAGTTAACTGTATAATAATAATAATAATGTTTATCAATTGTAAAACAGTACCACAATGTAAAATATTAATGATAAGGAAAACCGTGTGTGTGGGGGGGCTTCTATGGGAACTCTGTTCACATGGCATTAATTTTCCATAAACCCTCACAGTTACAATTAAAAATAAAACTAATGCCTAATACAAAGAAAATCATTATATAATGGTAAAGGCATCAATTAAAGACAAAGACAATAATTAAATATATATATGAACATTGTATATAGAGGGACATCAAAACAAGAAAATATATGAAAGAAATATGACAAATTTGAAGGGAAAAATAGTGGTACATTACTAATAGCAGAATGCAATACACCACAGTCAATAAAGGATTGATCCTTTAGACAGGTGATCAGTAAGGAAACAGAGGAATATAAAATATTACTGGTAAGGAAAACAACTGGGGGATATTCAGAAAGTCTCTTTCCTGCAAGAATTTTTCAGTAACACAACTGCTATAATAATAGCATGACTATAACAAAAATGACTACTAAAATCCTGGCAAAATTTGTTTCAAGAGAAAAAGAAACTTTAGAAGAATTGTCTCCTACACACGAGCTTGAGTACTTCCCAAAGCTTAGTGATCTGTCTGAGAGGATAGGAGATATTAAAAAATGTAGTTTATTTTAGAACTGTAAATCATTCTGTGAACAAGTATTTTCCAGATGAAGACTACTGGGTGTTACATATCTAAAAAAATGAAAATGTGTTCCACACACACTAAAGAGAGTGTAAAGCAAAGTTAGTTTTAATTTATTCCATTATAAGAAATACACCATAAAGGTAGAAACATTAAAATGTTAATAATAAATCTGACATAATTGAAATCAGTGATGGCATAATTCTCATTTGTTTCTTTTCACTCTTATCCCTGTCCCCCCACTCCTCAGAAGTGTACAGAGAGACACTCTTCACTAAGAGCACTCTTCACCAACTGAGGGAGGAGAGACTCAGCTGGGTCCCAGTTTTCTCACATTTCATGCCACCAAAAGGGCCACACCCCATGGCCTCTGGGTCTTTATGAAACTATGCGAGACATGGTTAGTTGGAAGGAGAATTTGGGTGAGTTTGGAAAACATTTGAATCCATGAATAAACAGCAAATATATATATATATATACATATTGGGGAGGGACAATATTTATCTATTGTAAATAGTAAATGTTAAAAGTGAATATTTTATTATTAAAGTCTTGTTTCAACTACAGCCTCAGAGTTGATGATTGGTTCTTTCATTTACTGTGTTAACTGAAATGAATTGAAGCCCCTCACATTGCTCATTCAAATAAGAAATCATGCAGGGTCTTCAGTTTATTTTAGAAGGGAGAAGTGAAAAGAGTCAACCACCCTCCCCTGGCTTACAGAAGCAAACACAGAAATCCCCTTTCACAGAGCAAATGTGCATTTCACTATCAATACACCTAGAAGGAGCAGAGACCACCCATGGGGACCATCAGGATTTAGATGTTGAAGGTACTTCCATTCACAAGGACCATTTTCTGACCCCAGACAGGGCAATGGCTGCTTTTCTATCACTTTGAAGGAAGGACATTTTCTGCTTCTTTGCTGAGGTTTTGTTTGAACACCAAATAGGAACTTGTTTTTTCCAAAGGCAAAGTCTAGATTTACATCAGCACTAGTTACAGGAAAAATTAGAAGACAGCTTCCAATGTGGAAAGGAAAAGGAGAGAGAAAGATTATTAGCACATTGTCCATGGGGAGATTTTTGCATCCTCAGTCCCCCTCTAGGTCCCATGGTCAAATCTTTACCTTAGATTTCATGCTTTGGGATACTTATCCCTGACAATGAATTCTATTTCCTTATGAGGGGACTAATGGGCTTGAGATGCAGACTTTAAGCCTCCAGCTGGGCCTTGTTTCATAAACACTACTGTTCCCAATGAACTAGTGCTTCCCACTGCCCTGTCATTACTTGTGTAATTTCTTAACATAAAAAATCCCTGGCAGGCCCTGTCCTCTGTATTGTGTACCTGGTCTCCTCCCTGGATGGGCCCTGAGTCATCACCCATGGGCTCTGAATGCCAAGACAAGAATACTTATTCCTAGTAAGGAAGAGATCTCACACACTGTTTTCTGTGGGTCAAGGTGAAGTCTTGGGCCATGTGGTTTAAGGCCCACCACCTCAGGGATCTCCAGTTCATATTCTCAGTTTTGTTGCTACTGATTGTCCTCAATAGGAGTTTGGCTCTAAGCCTCAGAGCTTGCAACCCCCTGGGATGACTGAGTACATTGTCCAAAATTTGTGCTTTTCTTTTATCATTTGGGTGTCACCAATTCCTGTGAGGAGGGTTTGAAAATAGGGCCTGAGGGGGGAAGTGAATGCCACCAGACCTGAGGACCACAGTCTTGCACAGACACACCTCAACATGAATTAAATTATTGAATAGCTTCCTGCTTGGGTGGTGACAGGCCCTGTCCTGAGCTACCTGTGTACCCTCCCCTGGGTTCCCCATGTTCAGGAGGTAAAAGTGTAACCCCTGGCACAAGACAGAGCCCCAGGATCCTTCACCAGCCTCCTGTCACAGCCCAGCTGTGGGCTGTGGGGCCACTTCAGTCTGGTTTATCAGGGAAGTAAAACACTATATTACATTTTTATTAAGAAATATATGTCTAAACTAATCATTTTCTCTGTAAATAACATGGAGTTTCCAGCTCTCTTTATTGAACAGGCCTATAAATAAGGAAAATATGGTAGCAACATCCACTACTGATGCCCAGATTGTGGTCTCTAAATACTATTTTCCATGAAAAGAAAAGTGGGCATCTAGGAGATACGTGTGAGTCCAGATCTTGGCCAGGAAATGTGTGAGAGGAGCCTGACAATAATGTCATACTGGACAGCAAAGAAGACACCAAATCTCTCAAGTGGAGTCAAAACATGACAGGAGCCAACTGGAAGGCCTTCTGGCCAAATCTGGGACAAGTGGACAAGTTTGACATCATAATAGCCAACAAATATGAACAACTGAAATGCCCACCAAATGATGTAGGGACAAAGAGAATATGGACTATCCATACAATGGAGTATTATCAGCCATAAGACATAATGAAGTACAGATATATGCTAGAAGGTGAGGGCCCTGAGGAACATTATGCTAAGTTAAAGAAGCTGGACACTAGAGGCCACTTATAGGATCCCATTTATATGAAGGATCCACACTAGGCAAATCCAGACACACAGATGGTAGATGAGTGGTTGCTAGGTACTGGGTTGTGGGTGGCTGGGGGAAGTCACTGTTATTGGGTCCAGGATTTCCTTTGGAATTGATGAAAATATTCTGAGATTGGATAGTGGTTATGGTTTTTCAGCCTTATGAATATACTAAAAAACACTAAGTATGGCACTTTAGAAGGCTGAAGTTCTGGCATGTTAATTATAGCTCAATAAAAAAATGTTAAATCAATACTGGAAGTCCATAATATTGTTTGTCTTTAGTGGGGACTGGACAGATTGTGAAATAGACAAACACCTGCACATTCACTGATGGTCTTAAGAAAGCCTCAGGGGATTTCAGAGACTAGAGGAATGGGGGTTGGTCAGGTGAGTTGCTGCATCCCTGGCTCTGGCCTTTTCCCTTCATAAAATCTTTCCCTACACCCCACCCCACCCTGGCTGGCCTCCTGGGAATGACATCACTCCTCATATATTCTTTGGGGAACTCAGAGAGAGTCTTGTCATTGCCCTGAGTTTCTATGCCAGCTGTTTGATGATGTGAGTCTACCACAGGTAAGAAAAAGTCTTTGTGGGAAATTTTAAAACAGCAGGGTGATGACACTGCTCAAGCACTACTGTTCTGGTTGCTAAACTGATATGACCTTGTGTCCCCTGAGCACTACCTTGTCCCCCTGGCCCTTTTTTGGCAGCTCCAGGACAGCTCCATGATCTGGCATCTAAAGGGCTCATGCTTCATGTCATGGGCCTCAGTACCCCAACCAAGACTGATTTTCTTTCTCTTGACCAAACTGCCAGCCTAGTTCCTTGGGTGCCCCTCCCCACTCCCACTCCTGTCCTGACTACCTCAAAACTACCCTTGTAGCTGGGGCTGCAGAGAAAAGCCACACAGAATGCAGGAAAACAAAGGAAAAAA